>APFE030434930.1:202267-288534 GCA_000404065.3 Pinus taeda | reverse complement strand
AAGAAACATTTGGATCTTTTTGCATATAATTGTTTTTCCTCCAATAGTTGTAGCACCCTGTCAACATGTTCAACAGATCCTTCCAAGACTTGCTGTAGATTAGTATATCATCAAAGAATACTAACACAAATTTTCTAAGGAATGGTTTGAAAATTGAATTCATCAAACCTTGAAATGTTGAGGGTGCATTGGTAAGGCCAAAAGGCATGACCAAAAATTCATAATGACCCTCAGTTCTAAATGTTGTTTTCGGAATGTCTTCAATCTTCATTCTGATTTGATGATATCCGGAACGAAGATCCAACTTGGTGAAGTAAATTAATCCATGCAATTCATCCAGTAATTCATCAATGACAGGAATGGGGAACTTATATTTAATAGTGAGCTTGTTGAGCTCCCTATAATCAGGACACATGCGCCATGATCCATCCTTCTTGTGCACCAATACTACTGGAGCAGAGAAAGAACTTTGACTTCGTTGAATTATACCAGCCTCTAGCATTTCTGCAACCATACGTTCAATTTCACTCTTTTGGACATAGGGATATCTGTACGGCCTGATGTTTGGAGGAACACTTCCTGGAATCAGATGAATAGTATGATCATGATCACGCATAAGTGGGAGACCTTTGGGAGTCTCAAATACCTTGGAATGATTGTCCAGGACTTTTTGGAGATCTGGATAAATAGATGATTCCGATGTGGAAACATCTAGCGAACATAATTGTGCAATTACACCTCTTTGCTCCTTTTTTAGAAGCTTTGCCATACCATTAGAGCTGATTATCTTTCCCGGTTTCCCTGTAATACCTCTTAATACAACTTCCTTTCCTTCCATAGAAAATTTCATGAAAAGTTCTTGAAAATTAAAAGCTATTGTACCCAAGGATTGTAGCCATTGGACTCCTAATACAACATCAGCACCTCCCAATGGAATGGAAAACATCGGGCTAGTCAATACATATTCTCCCATGGATAGCTTGATATTATGGCACTTTCCAGAGCAATTTATTGTTCCTCCGTTTGCAACCATCACTTGACACTCTGGTGCTGGATATAAGAAGCAATTCAATTCTTTTGCTACCTTACAATGAATAAAATTGTGAGTACTTCCTGAATCAATCAACACTATTACCTTTTTCTTCTTGATTTGTCCTTCTATCTTGATGGTTTGAGGAGTGGTAATTCCCGCCAATGCATTACAAGATATGGTCGGATTCATTTGTTCTTCATCTAGGCTTTGTTCCTGGAGTATATCCTCTTCTTTTGACCTTTCTTGCTCCTTTTCTTCTTCCTCTTCACAATCTATGTAGAATAATTTCTTCTCAGCACACTTATGACCTTTAGTGTATTTGCTATCACAGCTGTAACAAAGCCCTTTTGCCCTTTTTTCTTCCAATTGTTGTGGTGTCAACCTTATAGGTTGTGGAAGACTAGCGGCAACACCACTTCCGTCTTTATAGATGTGGGTGGTATGCTTCCTGGTTGCCATAATTTTGCTTTCCATTTTTGTTGCTAACCTGAATGCCTTCTCTAATGAATCAGGTTCCCAAAGGCGAACATCATGTTGGATATTATCCTTTAAAGACCCTATGAACACATCAATCCTATGCTCCTCTGGAATATCTTTTACCCTTATGTTCAATTTTTGGAACTCCTCAATGTGCTCCATTATTGAACCCTTTTGTTTGAGACTTATCAATTGGCTAAAAAAAGTGTTGCTTTTTGTATCCTCATAATGTGCTATCAATTCTTCCGTAAAAATTGCCCAAGTGATAAATTGTTTACGAGAGCAAAGCCATTGATACCATACAAACTAATTTGGTTCCAAATATAAAGTTGCCATACGTACCTTTTGTGTGTTTTGCACATTATTGAGATCGAAAAACTGCTCCATCTGTAATATCCATGTTGCTGGATCCTTGCCATCAAACTTCCTCATATCGATTTTTGGAATATGATGGGTCTTCGATCCAACATTAGAGTCTATGGAATCATGATTAACATTTCTTTTGTTCTCATCATGAGTTTCCTTTACTACCCTTTCACCCTCAGTGACCATTTCTTGTAGCAACTTATTCATATTTATCTTCAATTCTTCCATGTCTGTCTTCAAATCTATCTTCAAATCATCCATCTTAGCTTCCACGTCATTCATCTTAGCTCCACGTTTCTTTAAAAAATACACCTTAGATTCTGTTCCTTTTTGTGCAAGTGACACTTGTTGCACTTGGTCTCGTAATTTTGATATATCATGTTGCATTTCTTCCTCTTCTTCATGAGTCATGCTAGAGCTTTCAGGTCGCCTACTAGGTGTTTCCATTTTCTTTCTACGAGGCATCAATTACTGATAATAATGCTTCACTATGCCCTTTGAATTCCTTCAAAATAATTTTTCAAACCAAGCTTAAGCAAACATTAAAAAAATATACACACCTTTTTTCACTTTGTAGGAGCTCGATATTGCTTCTGATGTATCTCTGTAATTTCGGATCATCCAGTTTTGAAATTGCGACCTACGGTAGCCCTCTGTGTCCTCTTTCCAATGCCACCAGTCTGACCCCAATTGGATTCTCCAATGAAGAGTTATGCCAAATCTACCATAGTGACCTAATTATAGACTAATTCAGTAGAGAAAACTTGTACGACGTGCCAAGTGTCGTTGTTTTGACCTTTGGCCCTGAAAAATATATACAAGAATCTACAATCTGTCCTCTTTCTATACCTTCTTATGAAATTTCAATCTGATGCTCAGAGAGAAAGTTATGATGATTTTCCGAAGGTCACCTATTTTGAATGTAATTCAGGATTTTGCAAAAGGACCAACTTCCTCAGATCATATCTCCGCAAATATAGCGTAAAAAGCTCTGAAATTTGGACCCACGATTTAGCGCGATGTCTTTTCAAATGGGTTTTTTTTTTCGACTTCTGAAATGTCGCAAAAAAAAGTTATAGCGAGAATGCCACGATGACCTGTTTGAAGCAGCAAAACCCTAGAATCCAAAGTTCTGATACCAAATGTTATGAAACCAGCTCAAGAAAAGATAGAAAAGATAGATCAACGCCTTAGAATTCAGCCTGTTCGAGGGGGCAACCTCCTTTACATTACATAAATGAACAATTCTTAGATGATATAAATGATAAAACCTCCTTTCTATATATAGGAGTCTAAGGAGTCACAATATAAGTATAACCCAGCCAACTTAACAATAATAATATAAAGCCACAAAAATAACAATAAAGGGATTCTATGGGGCACAATAATAACAAGATGGGGACAATAGGGGCACAACAATATTAATAAGGGGTGCAACTACAATAGTAATGGGGTAATCACTAGTATTATAGGGACCCAACAGATATTCAGGAAGTTTGGGTGGAAGCAATATCTACAGCAATACCTAGAGCAAACTCAAGAGTAATAGCAGAAGTTGAAGTAGAAAAAGCTTAAGAAAGTAAACAGCAGGTTGAAGATGAGTGGACAGAGTACAGCAACAAGAGGCAGAGTAATAAAAGCAAGATTTGCTACCAGCTCAAGGATGTGCTGGAGATGGAGATTGAAGAATTATGGCAGTTGATGATGAAACAGTCCAGGTTGAGGAAAATGACAGCAGGAGGAGTAATCAATCAGAATCTAAAACTGATTGAAGAGAGGAAGATGAACCAGAAGACAACAGATATATAGCAGTAGCAAAGATGCAAGGCATTTGGGCAGTTACAAACTAAAGTGTGAGACCCTGGAGGTTTTTTTTTATTAACATATGAGAACACATGATCACGAGATAATGAATGTTTTCAACCTTGGGAGTCTGATGCAGGAGCATTCGGCTCAGAAATATCATTGTATTTTAGTAGACATAGGGGGTCTTGTGTTTTAAGGAAGTTGATTTCCGATGCATCAAATTGAGGTAATTTTAATGTTTTTGAGTGATTTTATGAAAATATGATCTAATTAAGTATTGAGAGGCATATTGCAAATGTTCTCAGATGAAGGGGAACATGAAAGAATTAGGATAGTTGAGAGTTCATAGGGGTTGATAGATTGGAAATTAATTGTACATCTTAATTTAAGAATTAGTTCATAATTTCTAGGATTGAGAGGATTCTTAGGATTTAGTTGAAATTATTCAGGATCTGGACCAGAATTGGTTCATAGAACCTTTTGTATAAATGTATGCCTAAAAGACATAGGAAGAGTTAGTTAGTTAGAGTGTGAATTAGAATTCAGAGATTAGAAAGAGCTTGATTGTAAGCCTACAGGCAAATAGGGAAACAGAGGTCACAGATATTGGAAATCAGGCCTTAGAGAAGAACCATTATAAATACTTGTTTACGAATACAGAAATTCGATTTCAACCATTTGTAGAGTACATATGTGACTAGATTGTAATTCTTTATAAACGAAGTGTTGTTGCATAAGATATGTGTGTGCAAACGAAATCGAGAAGGACAGAGCGCAGAGATCAATGTGTGTTTAATGCAATTCCACCAATTAGCGAATGGAGGAGAGTTTCAATAGAGATTGGGGTCGATTGACTAGCATAGTGGAAATCGTCAGATCTTCTAGATCGATGGATAATAACGACGAATGAGGAATGGTGAAGAAAATATCATAGTCATCCGATGGAAAGAGATCCATGGTCATCACGTGGTGAAGATGCATGGGCGTTAATCAAAATGGAAAGGCGGTTTTCATAGGCGGGAAGTTGTTTCTCGCGTGGTCTCAAAGCTATAAGCGGTATTTCAATTCCGGACCCAAGAAAGTTATGAACCGTGACTTAATCTAGTTGAAGTCCGAGTAGATCATAGCCATCTGTTGAGTGATTGATTGGATGCATATCGCATCGGGAAAAGAACAAGGTTTAATCTAGAAAATAGACGTGATGAGGTTTTATTCAACGGGCTTAAAACCTCGTTGAGTTCCAATAATCGTGATTGTTTGATGGTTGATGGATCAGACAGTAATCGCGCGCGTATAAGGGCGTGGGTTAACACGTTGGGGGGACCCGATGGGTTATTTAAAAGAAGTCTGACTTCTTTGAGTTCCGGCGAGATGCGTGAAAGTTGGAGATCATGCAATAGCCGTTGATCGGAAGAAAGAAATCAACGATGTAGATCTGAAGCGAAAGGTTGAGTATCAATAAATGTGCAAAGGTTTGTGCAATGGCAGAAAGGTAATGTTTAAGTGCGGGTTTATGTAATATTTCTATTATACAGGAAATAATAGAAATAAGCGGAGTAAAGATATTATGGTTTAAGTCGGGTTTAACCAAAGGCTGAAGACTATGGTAAGGATAATAAGCGCAGTTAATAAGAGTTAACCAAAGGATTATGAAGGGTTGAGTTATAAGGGTTAAGAGGAAACACGAATATATTTCCACTCAAAGAATTAACCTTTAATAAAGTGGGTTTTCATCAAATGTAGTAATTTTGCATAAAGTTTAATTAAGGGGCCTTAAACCTTGAATTGTGAAGGTTTCAACCATGGATCAGGTGATTAATCTCGGGACATGTATATAGCATGCAATTTTGTTTGCATAATGTGGGTATTAGTGGCTAAGGCTATATCACATTTGGATATACTTCTGTGGTTCAATCTCAAGAAAGGAAGAAGAAGAAAAGAGAGCAAAGGTCTAGGAGAAGGAAGCATCTCAAGAAGAAATAGAAAATCTAAAATTTGTGATCATTTTCTCTCACACATGCGAAGATTCCATGGTTTCTGCAGCTGTTGCAGGGCCAAGAGATGCAGATCTAAAGTAAGGGTCGAAACCTTGTTTGAAGCAAACTTTGAAGAGGTTGACTTTTGTTGAATTTGATAGACCTTGTCTTGTTTGGAAGAGAGCTTATTGAAGGACTGACTTGGTGCTTGAAGGGGGCCTTGGTCTTGAAGTTTGGGTTTTGGATTGCTCATTTGAATTGATTCTATAAGAAGAGAAGAGATTATTTCTGGGATTTCCCCTTTAGAGGGGTTTTGCCCTGGCTTGGAGCCTATATTTTGTGGTCATCGTTTTTATGGTTTATACTATTGATAATTGTTTGATGAAGAGAATCTAAGAAAGAATAAAAGAACCTAACTAAAGATCACAAGCAATTATTAAGGATAAGTAGAATTGTATTAATAGTTGCCCTACTTGATTCTCCAACATGGTATCAAACCTAAGGTGAAAAGAACACAACTTGGATATCATCTTGTTGGCATAAGAGAAGGTTGCTTGTAAAAGGAAATCATTTCCTAAGGACATAAGGAAAGGCATAAGGAAGAAGACTTCATCATCTTAAGAAGGATCAAGCTCTCATTAAAGGAAGAAAGATTACTACATCAAGCTCTCATTGAAGGCCTCATCATCTAAAGAAGGACATCTATCTCCCTTGAATGCTCTTTGCTTTTGAAGGAACATCTTGAAGGAAAGTTGCTTTATCACTCTCTCTTGTAAGGCTATCAATTTGAATGCTCGTTGGAAGACAACTTAGAAGGAAGCATCAAATCCTGGCAACATAATCCACTCCTTGGAGCAGCTTGAAGCCACTATTGTTGAAGGCATACCTAGGGCCTTCTCCCCTAGCCGCCTTCAATCTAAAGCAAGCCACAGGTGTACAGTGACTAACGCAGTAGAATGGAGGGTGGATACCCTTGAAGGAAGAGCTTGGACCCTTGTTGTAGCAGACCAGCAGTTGTAGATAGCCTTGTGGAGGTGCCCAAGGCCTATAACAGTGCGTGGAGAAGGTTGGCAGGGACAGCAAGGAGTGGCGGCAATTTTGGAAGGGTAACACAGGTTCAGAAACAGTATTTTAAGACAGCTAATGTGCCCTAACCAGAACTCAAGTAGCACAGATCCTAAGGACAAGAGAACCAACAATGTGTTGGAGAACAAGGTGTGTGTATTCCCTTGTTGATGTTTAGTTGCTAGTGGATGTAGAGGTCTTAGAAGAGGGCATTGGTATTGGACACTTGTAGATTGTTGGAGGGAAGCGTCCCTAAGTGTAGCACCTTGAAGGATTAAGGTTGGCCACCAGAACTCAAGTAGCACAGATCCTAAGGACAAGAGAACCAACAATGTGTTGGAGAACAAGGTGTGTGTATTCCCTTGTTGATGTTTAGTTGCTAGTGGATGTAGAGGTCTTAGAAGAGGGCATTGGTATTGGACACTTGTAGATTGTTGGAGGGAAGCGTCCCTAAGTGTAGCACCTTGAAGGATTAAGGTTGGCCACTAGATGATGCGAAGGATTGAGGAGCTCAAGGTCTGATTAGCCAGGAAGTGCAATTGTACTAGCCCAAGTTCATTGTGGGAGAACAATGTCTTGCAATGATAGGTGGCAGCCCTCCTGCCCTATGTTTATCTTCATTGGAGCAACGTAGGAAGACAATAGTGGGAAGAAGTCCCTAGGTAGCTAAGGAGCAATGGTGGGCAAGAAGTCTCAAAGGGTTGTGTCCTTGAAGGACTAAGGAGCAACTAGTGAGCATGAAGACCCTTTGTGTTGGTTGTAGATGGACTTATGATCAACTAGAGGGTAGATTGGAGAGTTGTGTTAAGTGGCCTAAAGGAGCTAGTGCATTAATAGAGGCAGTGCTGCAGAATGGGAGCAAAGTACCCGTTGTGTGCTCAAGGTACGATCAAGGAATTGTGATGGTGTGCAACATCATCTAGATGATCAGTGTATCTTGTTCTTGTATTCTTGTACTAGTGGATGTATGAGGGTCATTATCCCTAGTACGAGAGCCTTGGATAGTTGTATTATCAGTTTGATTAATATAACAAAGATGTGTTGTTGTACAATTGTAAAAAGTTGTGTATATTTTGTGCACTAGCAGATTTACTGTTGCATATTGTTCCTCTGTGCAAAGCAGTTTGTTGAGATACTTGGATTGGTAGCGTCAGTGATTGTCAGATGACTCAATTATCGTGGAAAAACAACAGGAAGCATATGATAGTAGAAGATTTAGAAACGACATGATCAAATTGCTTTGCAAGACGTCATCTAGATGGCAGGAATGAGAAGATTTGGACCATCTTACACATTAATAGCCCATCCAAGCATCTTGTAAACAATGTTAGAGGTAGTCATTCCGCGAAAGGGTTACCAAGATCCTCCAATAAGAACCATCATTTAGGGAAGGTTCTTTTGGAAGAAGCATTGTGACTAGCATCCTTTACCTAGTGTGGAAACAAGAATCTTAAAGGATAAAAGGATGCAGATGGTCGAGTTGCAAGTATGAAAGGTATAATTGAAGTCTTTCTCCTCTTAAGGAAGGAAGCTTATCTTCGATAAGGATTGAAGCAAGCCTAAGTCACATGACACAAGGACACGAGACACGGAGGACATGTAAATACAAGTATTTGACACATGACACAACGACCCTGGAAACAAGACATGAGGGACACGTTATATATATATATATATATATATATATAATACTAAAATATAGTTCTTGATCCATATTAAGTTACTGAAATATAGTATTAGTTTATTAATTTACTAAATCAATGATGTCCATTATTCACAGTTCAATGTTCATTCTTGAATCTTCATGTTATTAACTTACTAAACAAATTGAGAACCAAATCATCTCAACAAGGGCCTTCTGTGTATTGCACATGTGACATTAGACACTGATATTTTCTTTCTCGACAGTTATAGCTCTCTTGTTGACTAGTATATTAATCTGACCTACTCAAGTTACACATCCTGGAAAATGTGGGCAACTGCAAGACAAACTCAACTAGGTAGAACCCTATATATTAAGTTAACTCTCCGTAGCCATTGAAATTTGCAACTAAAACAATACGATGGCTATATATGCATGCTTTCTTCAATGGTCAAACTTGGAGATATGCAGGGAGCCAAAAAATGTTTTGAAGAGTGGGAATTTGATGGCCTAAGTTATGATATCAGAGTGCCCAATGTATTAATTGATACCTACATCACAAAAGGAATGATTGAAAAGGCAGGTCGCAGAGTCTATTCTTGAACATCTTTTAGAAAACGGTGGAAAACCAAATTTCAAAACATGGGAATTGTTTGTGAATGGATATTTAGAGAACAACCAAATGAATCGAGCTATAGAGACCATGAAGAGAGTTATTTCAAAAGATAAAAATCATGAACGGCAGTTGACACCTAAAAAGGTACTTGAATACATTGATACAAATTATATAGATATGGGCATATGGAATACAAGAAAATGTTACCCTGGACCCCGTGCACTCCAAAACAAGAAATTTAAGCTCCAACCCATGGCCTCCAAACCATGAACGCTATTCTCCAAGATCTAGGTCGATGTAAAGTTGACAGTTAGGAATCACTGAAGGAACTTCCAACACAACACAACAACTCCTCCAGCGAGCAAACAATAACCAAATTCCAACAGGGAAGCAACTCCAACAAGCTTCGACGGCGAAAAATGACCGAAAAACCAAAAAAATGAACCATGCACAGGCATTATGAGTGAATTTTTGTGGGATGTGTGTCCTAAGAGGCAAAACGTTAGGGCACATTTTTCCACCTTGGAAATGTGCGTCGCGTTTGGAGGACATGATAAAAACCGTTATGGAAATTCTCAGGAGGAAATTTTGATCGAGGAGATTTCTTGCAGTTGACGGGCAGGGAAAGTTGGGTTGGAATATCTTCTCCAGAGCCCAGGATATGCAGCGAAGAGAGGCAGAGAGACACCAAAGGGGTTGGCGTTGAGCCAAAAGGGCCCACACAGAGCTTGACGTTGAGCCAAAAGGGCTCACGCAGAGGCAACTTAGTCACTCATGCAGAAGTCTGAGTTTTGCAGTGGAGTTGACATTTCTGAGCCAGGAGGGCTGGAAACTGCTCCAGAAGGCAAGACATTTCCCAGTTGAGTTGATGCAAATCCTCAGAGAGCTCCACGCAAGCCCACGCAATTACTGCACAGGGGCAACATAGTTGTAGCCTAGGACAATTGATTCAACTACTGGAATAGTCAGGATTTGCCAGGTAGAGTGAGGTAATCTCACAATTCTTCTCTGCCAGTTGTATTTCTCTATAACTGGATTACCGAGACGGCATCCTGAGTTGTATTCAAAAACTACTGCTTAATGATATAAAACCCTCAAAGCGGTTGCATTGGTTTTCTCGCATTGGTGCCATTTGTGTTGTATTTTCTTTCTTGCTTAGTCTCTTGTTTTTGCATATGATTTAATTAAGTGAAGGCTACAGTGTATGTATTACAATATTTGTCGTGGGAAACTGCAAGTAATTTGTTTAAAGGAATTTAACAAATAGGAGTAATATCATCAGTTGTTGCAGTAGGAATTCCAATTGAAAAATTTTCACATGGCATCGGAGCTGCAGGTGAAGCAAGAAGAGCAGAGCCAATAGATTTAGCATTGAGCAGAAGAGGGAAATCGAAAAGCTGCAGGAGACAGCAATTCGAAACCCCAAAGGGTTTGCGCAATCCTTAGTCGGAGGACTGAAATTTCAAGGCAGTCTCTCTCCAAGAGAGTCGACAGAGAGAAGAGCTTCCAAATCAAATTTTTGTCAGGGTAGAGAGAGCAGCGTTGAAGCCTCAGCATGAGGAGAGCTGGTGGGATGCAGTTTTTTCTGCAGGCAATTCGTTGGGCAAAAAATCGTTAGAAGAGAGACGAGAAGCACAGTTGAGGGAATTTCTTCCTCAAAGAATTCCTAACTAAGGAATTCAAATTCTCTAGAGTTGAGCTGTAGCAAGGGGCAGCAGTTTTACTAGCTCTAGCAAGGAGTGCGTAGGCTAGCCCAACTGCAGTACGGAGGAGAGAGGAGGTCATTCGACTTTCTATTTTTGGTAAAAATGGCAACTAGTGGCTTGAGGGATCAGGACAGGTTGGACGGAGCATCCAACTATGTCATCTGGAAGACAAGGATGTCATTCCTTCTAGATGAGCATGCCCTCAAGACATACGTTGATAGCATGGTGGTTGTCCCTACAAATGTAGATCCATTGAAGAGGTACAAATCAAAAATGGCAATGGCCAAGAGGATGATCCTTGATGAAGGATCACATGGTGTGTCATGCCGCTAGCAAAGGGACTACTAAGGAGATGTGGGATTCCTTGGCTACGTTATATCAGGGATCTTCCAAGCAGTAGAGGATGTACCTGGAGCAAAAGCTAAGATCTACTCAAATGCAGAAGGGGGAGAGTGTGGATCCATTCCTCACAAAGCTTCAACAGACCCGTCATGAATTGTCTGTTGTGGGGCATACACCTCAAGCTTCAAAGTTGGTTATATCGGCCCTCATTTCTGTCTCAGATGAGTGGTAAGTCTTTGTCTAGAGTATCCTAGGAAGAGAAGATTTGCCGAATTGGGATGAGATGTGGGCAGCTCTAAAACAAGAGGCGTTGAGGAAAGACTTAATCAAGGTTAAACTTGACGGAAGCAGCAGTAGTGGGTCGATGCCCAAGGAGGAAGAGGAGAATGCAGCCCTTGCATCAAAGCAATAACGGGAGCAGCAGAGACGTAAGAAGGACGTCTTGAAGATCAAGTGTTTCAGGACTGGTGAGATGGATCACTATGCTACACAGTGTCCTCTCAAGAAGAAGGACAAGGATGAGAAACACGATCCGAAGGCTGCGCCCGCGAAGATCGAAGAGGATTTCTCCATGACAGCCAAGATAGCTCAACGAGGGAGGTGGGTTGATTTGGAGTGGTAGTTTGAAAGAGCTATAGATGGGCAAGATCCTTGAGGAGCCCACCTCTTGGATCAATTCCTTGTTACGAGAGCCCAGATTAGAAGTAGCACGATGGACTAGTGTCAGATGGAGCCAAGGAGTGTCGAAGAGAGTTGCAGTGCCTAGGAGCACTAGACACTGAACAGCGCAGAGGCAACAGTGCAGATGGCACAAAGCAGAGGTCAGCAGCAACGCAGTAGATTTAGAGGGTTAGTGCAGAGATTAGCAGCAGTCTGGCTTCATCATTCACGTAATATAATATTGAACACAGTTAGTTTAGTAATTTGGGATGTTGGAGTAGCAGCAACAATTTGCAGTGCAGTGGTAGTCGGCAATGGCAGTGCCAGCAGCAACACAAATGCAACACTTGAGAGGGAGCTGTAGTATGGATGCAGTGGTGGCAGTGGCAATGTTGGCAACAATACAGTTACAGCAGCAACACAATAGTTGGTGCACAGCATGTCAAACATTAGCAGCGCAGAGGACGATGCTTCAAAGTCAAAGTAGTATGCAGCAACGTATATTGCTAGAGCACATTACTCGCTAAGAGCGAGTGTTGATTTGGGGTAGCATCGAATATTCTCTAGGCCTCAAATTTTGCAGGGAGGCTTGGGCACATGTATTCCAAAGAACCTAGAAAGTGTTTTGAGAAATTCCACCCAAAGACAATTTTATTAAAATAATTAATATTCTTTAATGGGACCCTAAGTCTAAACTTAGGAAATTAAAAATATTAATGGGTATTATTCTAATTGTGGGTGTAACTTCTAGAAGAAGACGAGGATCAAGCTAAAATAATCTTAGCCATTGATTAGCTTTTAATTTGGGTCGTTGAATGTCAAAGAGAAAATTATTTAAGGGAGCTTGAGGGTCATTTAGAAAAAACACCGAGAGATCAAGAGATCGAATTTCTGAAGTGAGAAGTTCTCAAGAGGAAATTCTGATTGAGGAGATTTCTTGTAGTTGAGGGGCAGGGATAGTTGCATTGGAGTATCTTCTCCAGAGCCCAGGATACACATCAGAGAGAGGCAAAGAGACACCAAAGGGGTTGACGCTGAGCCAGAAGGGCCCACGCAAAGCTTGACGCTGAGCCAAAAGGGCTCACACAGAGGTACGAGTTTTGTAGAGGAGCTGACATTTCTGAGATGGGAGGGCTAGAAACTGCTCCAGAAGGCAAGACGTTTCCCAGTTGAGTTGACGCAGAGCCTCAGAGACCTACACGCAAGCCCACGCAGTTACTACGCAAGGGCAGTGCAATTGTAGCCGGGGACAGTTGATTTAGCTACCGGAACAGTCGGGATTTGTCGAGTAGAGTGAGGTAATCTCACAATTCTTCTCTGCCAGTTGTATTTCTTTGTAACTGGATTGTCGAGAGGGCATCCAGAGTTGTATTCAGAAACTATTGCTTAATTATACAAAACCCTCAAAGCTATTACACCGATTTTCCCACATTAGGTTTTTCCGGGGACAATTTGTCCAAAAACAACGGTGTGATTTGTGTTGTATTTTCTTTCTTGCTTAGTCTCTTGTTTTCGCATGTAATTTAATTAAGTGAAGGTTGCAGTGTATGTATTACGATATTTGCCTTAGGAAACTGCAAGTAATTTGTTTAAAGGAATTTAACAAGTAGGAGTAATATCATCAGTTGCTACAGTAGGAATTTCAGTTGAGGAATTTTCACATTCTCCTATATCACAACGCTGGCAATTTTCACCCTACATAATTGCTATCAACAAGTTGCTTTGGGTGTATAGGTAATAGCTCTACAAGCACAAAGAATTTTTGGGATTGTCTTGCACTCCTTGTTCGAGCACATGGATCATGCGGTCTATGGTGAGCACATGTCCCCAGGTTAGAGCCAAATGTTACCTAGCAAAAGTGGGTAAACCTTAGGAGAAAAACCTTCTCCCCTTTGGTCAGCCAACCAACCATCCAACAACCCTATGATGATCCACAGATAGCTTTACTTTAGATTTCTCCACCTATGCTCCAGTCAAAGGAAGTCGGCTCATCTATCATAAGGTACACTGACCATTTATGTAATTGTTTGCTTTGATTTAATGTTTGGGGCATACTAATATGGATTACAGTCCAAGACAGATGATTAGTCACTCCTGATTGTAATTTGTGCCCTTGTTCCCATACTTCACCTAAGAGATTATCCTTTGACCCTAGACCAATGCGACTTCCCCTGAGGTCCTTCCTTCCACTGTTAGGAGGGGCACTAATAGGAGGCATCGATTTATATAGCATGACCAAGGTAATCCATACTTACCACCTTACATCTTGACCTTGTATTCACTTCCACTCTTCAGGTTGATTATCATTGGTCATTAGGACTGACACCCTATATTTTCATCTATGGGTTAAGGCCCAAAAAATCTTCCCTAAGAGGTTGATGTAGCTAAGAGAAATATAAAATCATACGAAGCCACAAAATGAAAGAAAATGATAAATGCAAAAGATGGCTAGCACTGTAATAAGCATGTGGGAAAAATCCTAGAATGAGCTCTATCGTACTCATTAGCTATCACCCAGTTCCAAAGCATTCCATCCTCTATCTAAATAAAGGAACTTACGAATGTCACAACCTCGAGGAGCAATAAACTACTATATATTTAAGGGGTATTGGACAAGCATAAAGCAAGTTGGGCCACCAAAGCTATGCAAGAAAGAAAGACAAATCATTAAAGTAAAGGGCACACCAGTGAATGAAAAAAAAAGCCAAGGAGCTGTAACTCACACCTCCATAATTGCTCCCTCTTATCATAATCATACTCATGATGTTGGACCAGCTTCATTTGGTACCATGACTATGGTTATCTTCCTTGGAGCCATTCCCACTCCCTCACCACATTTATCGCATGCATCTATGAATTGAACTACCCACCTAGGAAACGTCCCTCCCCTTTTAGGATAGAAGCACCTAATAGATCTAATCACATAATCATCCCTAACATAAGTGTGGTAACTTGTTTACAAATCATCAGATAGAAAGACATTTGACGGCAAGGTTTGTGTGAGGTATTTTGAGCTCCTAGCATTACATATGGTCCACTATGATATTACAATGATTTTGTCCCTAATGATGTTGATCTAACTTGATCTTGAAAGTATGTTTCGGGTGGTTTCACATAGATACATTGGACGTCCCACGAGTGTTGTCATGTCACCCTTCCACCACATTAAGGAGGATGTTTAACGCATATGTGAAAGCACTTAACAACTTGCAAAGCCAGTGTTTTCCCTTTAGAGATTAGCATTGGCCCTCAAGGAGCCCTACAGGGATGTATGGCCCCCTTCTCCACCTTCAGATGCTAAAGCATTGATCGAGGAAGCCAAGATGCTAACTTGATTGATGATGTGCCTAGAGGACCCACGATGCGTCTATGTTGGCCTTCTACCTATTTGATGGGCATTACATTGCTTGAAATCCCAGAGAAGGATGGAGATCACTTGAGACAATTTGGAAGGGTTGGCACATTCTGTTTTGAGGCTAACATTGTGCATTAAGGTTACAGCGTCATCCACACATGCTCTAGGAGGATGACATAAGCCTTATTGATATGACAATTTTGTTGAAGAGATGTTAGTTGCAAATGCACCCATGCATTTTGTTGATGTCCCTTGGAGTGGGGAGAACTCTTACACCCAGTTTGTCACTTGCTTGATGGAGATGACCATTTGGGGATGATGTCGTCATGTTGGAGAGCTTTTCCTCCCACATGTGTTGAGGTTTTATGGCATTTTATTATGATTTAACTATTTGTACAACTATCTTTAGGTTATTTTTTACCTATTAGCCTTGTTGAGCGCTTTAAGCAAACTTTCCTTTGGAGCATAATCACACTCACTTAATTCTCTTCTCTTGAAAAAGCTAACACTTGGGTTTCTCTTCATTCTGTTGAACACAATGGCTAAGTAGTCTATGAATTGTCTTGGGAAGGATCTTGATTGCACAAAGAGGCTATCTTGTGGATTGATGAAGTTATTCTTGCTCGAATGGTGTAATTTCAATGCTATTTCTTCTATTTTGCATGTAATTTCTGAAATTATAGTTTATCTTGTGCCATATTAAAAGTGCAAAATCTTTTAGGAATTCTTATGCAAAATTTGTCATTTAAGAATCCATCAAAGGCACTTTTTTTCATGCATCCTTTAACCTTAAATCTCCTATGAAAGAAGTTTTAGGGTTCCCAAGTGAATATATCGTCTTCCACCCTTCTTCATCCAAGGTTCTCCTACTTTGACCTTGACCTAATTGACTCCACTCCCCAATCAAATGGAGACACTAATATTGTTGTGTTGAATATTCTAAATTTCTCTCTTTGCTCCTTTTCATGGTATCTAGGGTTAATATTTGATCTAAATATGCATTTAATAGCAATTTTGCACCTATACGCTATTGTCCTTTAGGTAGGAACTGCACTTATCAATGTTTAAAAAGAAAAATCTATCATTTATTACATGTTTTAAAATCATATTTAGGGTTGACGTCTAAGGTTTGGATTGATGTTCTATGGCTTTTTAGCCATTTAAAACTTAAAGTTGACCAATCCCTTGCCTACCTCTTTGATAATCTTTAATCCTTTGTTGATCATTTAAAACTTAAAGTTGACCAATCCCTTGCCTACCTCTTTGCTAACCTTTAATCCTTTGTTGAACATTTAAAACTTAATGTTGGCCAATCCCTTGCCTACCTCTTTGATAACCTTTAATCCTTTGTTGATCATATCATTTATAGGTTATTTCTTGACTAATATACAGTTTTGCATGTTGTGAATATGACCATATATTAACCCTAACTTATAATGACCTTTCCTTAGTTTATTGGGGTTGGTAGAGTGTATACTTGAATATTTATAAATCTTGTATTGGCCTCCAAGGCTTTGTCAATACCTTCTTCCATAATCATTAGACTCTTATCACCCTTGAATCTTCCTTTATTGAATATATTTCGAGGTGATTTATTTGCAAGATCCTTAGAGAGCCATTTGGCTTGAAACCATAGTCATCCAACCTCCAAGCCTATTCAGGGAAGACTCCCTTGCAGGGATAACATTCATCCACAAAATAATATGAGAGGTTGTTGGCATGACAATGATGGTTAATTTCTTTGTTACCATAAGAGCTAGGTTGCCTACTAAGGATTTGCACTAGATCTACTAGATTTTGCAGCGACAATACATATGGCCTTAGTGAAAGCATGGATTTCCAATTGCTCATACTCATCAAGGACAATTCTCTCCAAGCACTCGTACAACCCATCTTTGACCTCCCCAGTTTGATATTCTCGTAATCAAGCTTTGCAATGATACCTTGTGTTCTAGAAATACTCAACTCCATGTATAGGTAGATGAAGTTGATTGTTCCATCTATTATCAATGATCTCCCAAATAGGCCCATACTTAACTACTCTATCCTTGTAGGATACCCATATATACTCCATTGCATCATTAGTTATAACCAATGCCCAATTCTTCTCATCCACCAACCAGAACACTTAATCAAGGGGCCTGTCAATTTCCATAGCCTTTGTTGCCTTTTCCAAAAGAACATTGTAAAAAAACTTTCTTTTCAATGTTTTTTCCATATTGTTAGTGAGCCCACCAAGATTCATTTCCTTCATCACTAGAAAACATTTTCTTCAAAATTTGTGTTTGTGAAAAGATAAATTGCAACATGAGGAAGAGAGTTGCAAATCTCGTGATGGTATGCCTAACAATATCCTTGCCCCCGATGTTTTTCCTCATTAGGCTTGTTACGCACCAAAGTGTGTGACCCTATAGGAGAAAACTTTTCTCTTGTCCTTCACATCTAGTCGACCAGCCAAGAAGCCCCTTGCAGCCACCACTAGTTGATGACATGTCATTTTATCTCCGCCACCTACAACAATCATATACTTTCTCACCCACTGGGAGAGACACATGGACGAAGGTGAGCTTCCGATCAAATGGTACGAATCAGGTGCTTATGCTTATTTTTATTTAGGATTTTAATATGGATTATGGGGTGACCAAGAAGAAGAAGAAGGGGTTTCAACAGAGATCTTATTCCCTTACCTTAAATGGCAGTTAATCCTCATCCCTTGTCCAATGCAACCTCCCCTAATGGCCCAATGGGTATAAGAGGGGCAATACTCAGGAAGCCTTGAGTGAGATAGTGTGTTCCATTTATCCCTATTCCATACTTACCACTTTCAATCTCACATAACAATCCCAATTTTTCACCTCCATTCTTCAGGTTCAATTGACCATTAGTTCTCTAGGATTTGGCACCCATACATCCACACACATGGGTAGGGCCAGAAACTTTTCTGTGGGAGGCTGATGCAGCTAAAACAAAAAGAAAAAGCACATTATGGCTACAAAATAAAATGAAAGAATATCAAAATGCAAGGGATAATCGGAACATACACATTAGCAAGAGGGAAAAAACTTAACTTGAGCCCTACCTCACTCATTATGGCCATCACTTAGTTCCATCATATCATAAAAAGGAATCATTGCATGTCCCAACCCTGATGGGCAATGAACTACCTCATCATTAAGGGGTAATACAACTACTACACAGCATACAAAGCAAGCTCTAACCCGTTGAGCTACAAGTAATAATACCAAGAAAAGTCAAGCAAAAGGCATACAAGAGGGGTGGAAAAAAAAACATCAAGATAGTAACTCATGCATCCACGATTGCTCCCTCCTCACATCTATACACTCACGATGTGGATCCTGATCATGATGGTCCTTTTGACCATGGCACTTGGCCATGAAGTCTTCTCCCCTTCATACCCTCATTATTCACTAACACCTACCGATTAAAGGGAGGACTGAGGAAATGTCGCTTCCCCTTGGGGGCTAGAAACACCTAATAGGGTTCTCCTTTAGCCACTTCTACCTAGGGAGGACACACCATTGCGAGTTCAAGGCCCCATTTTTGGAAGGGAAGCCTTATTTGAAGTATTAAATAGCACTTTACATTCAAGCTTGGTTCACTTAGATGTAAAAATAATTAGTCCCTAATAACTAGTTGCTTTCACTAGACTTTGTGTTGTGATTGTCAGGGGGTTCAGCAACCCATGACCTAGGCACCTCACACAAAGGTACCCAAGCCCCAGAGAAGTGTATTGGCACCCATAGGTAAAGCGTTGAGATCCTTGGGTCTTCAAGAAGTAGCAGTACATCATACCTACCGCTAGGCACCTCCTGCACCTGGAGCGTTTTGCCACTTTGCACTACATTTTCTGATTCTTCAAGATGGTACACCTAGACCCAGCATGCCCTCGGGTCAACATAACACTATATGAGGGATGGCAACTGATTCAGGGCTCAAATGAGGATGATCCCACCTTCTGAGACATGGGAGTGCTAGTAGCACCTGGAAAGCCCTCAACGTTGGAGCAAAGATTGACAATTTGAGTAGTATGAAACCCATGAGACCACCTTTTGATACCCCAAGTGGATTTTGGAGACTATAGAGGAATATTGATGAAAATTTGAGGGCCAACCCTCATATGACGATTTTTAGAGGCTTCTACACCACACTTGGCACTCAAAAGCCTCAATGCATGCCACATGGAGCTCATTTATTGGTTGAAGTCAACGATTTGAAGGCTTACGACTCACACATGTCAGCTCTCTTTTGATTTATTGCCTAGCTAGATGGGTTAGCTTGTAAACCAATGCATCATTATGATCTTACTTGTCTTTTAGGGGATTTTAGACTAAAAATTAGACTTTTCCTCCTCATATATACAAAGGAGAGAATCTTTTCATTTGTCATCATCATCACTTGTGACTTCGACCTCTCTACTTGAGAATTTTGGCCTCTTGTACCTATTGGAGAGATGTTATCTATGGAGTATATTTTGCCTTGGAGCTATATTCTTGTCTTTGGAGAAGTTGTGTTGGATCAACGATTAGATTGCACATGCATATTGTCTTGTAAGTGCTTTTTCTATTGAAAATTTCTGATATCATGTCTGATGTATGGAATAAATTAGTGATCTAGGTTAAATATTGAGCCATAATTTTGTTGAATATCAATTTTATGGAAGCTAGGTCATATTATTGCATGCATTACTTATTCTAAGATATGTGAATGGAAATCCCCTCGATGACCTTACATTAGCTCTCCCAAGTGAAGTTTGATCCCTCACAAAGGTAACAGTTAGGGTATCAAAATATCCTTACCCCTTTGCAAATTGTGGCCAACCTAAAGAATCCATAGACTCCATCAACCCTAGAACTAGGTATTGGCCATTTATTTGTTGGTGATCAAGTCACTTTTATCCATAAACTTTTACTCATTCTCTCTCTTACCTAACTTGGTCGTCTTAAGCCCAAGCGGCCATTTAGGGTTTATAGTGTGAATTGACTAGGAGGGGAGATTTTTGGTTTTGGAAAATCTAAACATCAAGGATTATAGTGGTTGCCTAAAATCATTCTCTTTGGTGGGCATTCATTCCAATTTCATCCACGATCTCTCTTTCCCTAGTTGTTTGTGTTGAATTTTATAGCTATGGTCAGTCTTCATATTAATATTGTAATCATTGATATATTCTATAAAGCATGTCCTTCATGCTATTTTAGTCAAAGTAAAAATGTAAAAAGGCATGTTCTTCATGCCTTTGAAAAAGAAGAAAAAATGAACTTTTAAAGTTGAATTTAGTCACTGCAAAAAGGGCCACATCGGCCCTCCTAGTCAAGTTGGACCAGTCAAAGAAAGGCACACATTGGACCTTCAAGATGAAAACATATATGAGGCAATTCAACCTCCTCAAAAAGCAAGAATCTCATTCTATATAGGGCAAGCAACCGAAGTTTTGGTCTGAGGCAAGCAACTGAAATTCTAGTCTGAGGCAAGCAACTGAAATTCTGGTCTAAGGCAAGAAAATGCATAAAGTAGGGAGTCAAAGATATGAGGAAAACAAAGAACCTAATCAAAGGAAAACAATATATGTCTTCTCCGATGCAAAGAAGAAGAAGAAGGTGATCTGAAAGTTGTAGGACCAAGTTTATGGATATAAAGGGACGCTAAAATTCTACCCTAATAGAGCAAGCCAGTTCAAATTTCTTGGGTAGCCATACGACTTGACTAAGAGGTTGATGCACCAGGTTTGACCTAGCTATATTGTTGGTCTATTTGACCTCCTATTTGACTGATGTACCTTGGTTGAACTTGATGATTTCTCAAAGGAAAAGGTTGTTGGATTTTTCCTCCGTGTGGGTTTTCCCAGGGTAAATGTTTGCGTTCTTTTGTGGATGTCTCTTTATGATCCTTCTAGCATATTGTTTTAATGTTGAGCTCCTCTATGTAATTGTTTTATGATGAAATGAAAACAACAAAAGATTAACCGAACTGAAATAACAAGAAGTAATTATTAATATAGAGGTTGCCGTAAAATTTCAACAGTTTTTCCTAGAGTAAAACCCTAGTTTGGTTTTAGGTTCAACTTGAGGGCTTCTTGAGGGTTTCATGTGCCATAACATTGTTGAAATACATTGTGGGAAAACCCTTTCTTGGCAACTTGAACTTGCATCACCCCAACTCTCAACCTATCAATGAAACCCTAGTTCATATCTTGCCTCAATTTGGCCTCTAACACCCACTTCTTAATCATTGGAGCCTTGTACCTAAATTGTGTCTTTCCCTTATAAGTCTTTAAGTCACATTCTACCTATAAAACCTAGAATATCTATTGTAGGTGACCTTATACCAAAACTCCTCCCAATGGTGAAAATCCATAAAGAGCAACAAGTAGTAGTTGCGGTGACAGTGGACTATTATCTCATTATTGTCACTTGGTGTAGTGATAGCCTTGTAGGGTACCCCTGTTCAAGGCCCACTAGATTTTGCGGCAACAGGGCTAAATAAGCATTACTGGTTCTAGATGTATATTGTGATACAATTGGCATGCTTTATAGCTAAGTTGCACAAAGCACCGAAACATCACGGAGTTTCCAAAACAAGTATTAGAAACTTCACTTCCCAAGAATGGAAACATCGACCGAAATGTCATATATGTATGTGTGTGTGTGTGTTTAAAGAAATTTGTAAATAAGTGAATAACACATTATCTTGCAATAAAAAAGGGAATAAGACCCATAGATGACAATTTAGAAAGAAAACCAAGTCTATATTAACTCTCATAGATGATTACATGATGTTCGAGTTTCGGAGTTTCAGGTACGGGTATGGCCCGAAACGTTAGGTTCCTAGAAGTTTCGTGCAACATAGCTCTATAGTGTTCTTTATCCAATCCACTTTTCCTATGACCTCAAGCATGAGGTCTATGCAATGTCAAGCACATCGGATCCAAAATATGGTCCTATATTTGAACTCTAGCATCTTACTAACAATAAGATAGTTACATGCATTATCCATAATGACCTAAACAACATTTTGCTCCTCCACTATCCTAACTATCTCATCCGAAGCTAAAATAACAAGCTTGTATCTTTCACCCTATCAGATGCATCAACGAATTTCAAAGACACGATTCCTAAAGGGAAAGAGAAAAGGAAATTTATGATTGTATGGTTCTTTCCATCAGCGAATCCACCTAACATGATGGTATAGCTTGTGTTAGCCCATGACTCTAAACTCCTTCAAATATTCATCTATGAAAAAACCTCTTTTTGCAAAAGAGATTTGCTCCAGTCATACATAGTAGGACCTTTGAATCCATTTCCTCCAGCAATAACAAACTCCCACATAGCTTGGTAATAAGGTGACCAAACGGCATTGAAGGGGATATCTACATCATACCACCATCTAGCATCATATTCAAAAATAGAAACTTCATATTGTCTCTTCCACTAGCTATCTAAGGTGGGTTGAGTTTGGCTTCGTTGAGAGGCACTAGCAAAGGCAGAGCAGGGGGATGCACCAAATATATCTCAAAAAAATTCTTTTTTTTAGGTGAGTGTGAGCAAGGTTACTTGGGAGTGAGAGCGGGAGAGGGAGCGGGAGCAACATTGTCAGAAGTTCCTGGTTTGGGAGCGATTTCGAGAGTGTTATATCTATATATATATATATATATATATATATAATATATATATATATAATATGACAACAAAAAGCATGTAAAATGATGAATTAGATACAAAAAACATAGTTGAACCCATATAACAACAATAATCTAGAAGTTATAATCTTCATCAACCACGTCCACAAGTTAGTAAATACATACAACATATTGAGTCTCATGATTCATCAATCTTAAAGTTTCAAGCTTTCAAAATTCAATATATAACATTTATCATCATTGATCACCAAAGTTGTACTTGTAAGCTAAGTGTAACCATTACAACAAATAATATCTAGTATGAAATGCAATGTTATAAAATGAAATGAAATGAAACAACATTCAACTTTCACGAAGCATCATATTCATAATTCATTACTAATGAGTCATAATTGCCAACATCAAACTTCAAACTTAAATTGTCATATATTGTTTACAAAAAATATCATGATAAATATGAAAGAGTCAATAGTTATAAAGACTACTAGAAACTAGAAAAGACAAGTAAATCTATTATCTATTGCTAATGCTTGGGCCTCTTGCCGCCACAAGAAATGTCTAATATTTTAGTCTTGTTACAAAATCAAGATCTTTGTCATTAATATCACCCTCTAAGCATTAATATCCATAGGTATCTTTGTCATTACCTCTGGATCTATGTAGGGATCTTTGTCATTAATATCACCCTCTAAGCATTAACATAAGATAGAAAAAGCATAGCATGTCAAGTCAAGATTTTGTTTGAGTGATGCGTACATTTTTAGGAGGGTCATGCTAGAGGAGTTCGACAACCAATGCCACTAACATCAAGGTACATAGAGGGACTGGTGCTCTTGATTAAATAGAAGTTCATTACCCTAATATGCGACAAAATCCAATGGAAACATTGCAACCCCCCTAAATCCTGAAACCCTGAAAAACTAATAAGTCTGCTAGATTTTTAACGAAATCTAAAATTCTACTTTCTCCATATGAAATCCAATGTGGTCGAAACCACTCTCAAACATCCTGAGTCATTTCATGGTAATGTTAAAAATTTAAGCAAAAGAATGAAAATGAAGATTAAGGAGAGTCTGTAATCTTCATTTTCATCTTTTTACATTAAGAATTTAATATTACCATGAATCGCATATCAATATTAGGGCCATAGGCTTGATCATTAGACTGCCCCACTCAAAACTTATTTGTTTCTTTGAAAAAATATTGCATTTGAAATATTACCGCAAAAAAAAATTGCAAAAAAGACTAAACGCTCCCGAAAAACCAGGGAGCGTTTTTTTTTTTGCCAGGAGCACGCTCCTGAGTCGCTCCCGCCCGGAGTGCGAATTGGGAGTGGAAGCTCCCCTGCAACCCTGAGTGTGAGTCTCAAGAGGGGGGAGAAACACAAGGAAAAGGGTCATAGACATTAGTAGAAGGGATACAAAAAGATTTTACAATTTCAAGATCAGCACTAGCACTTGCTCTCATAACTGCAAGTTGATTCTTCCTTGCAGCTTCCTCAAGCTTGAAAGAGAAATTACAAAAAACAAAAAAGCAAAACAGGGACAGAATTCAGATCTGAAATTTTAAAAGAGGGAAAGCATACCTAAGAATCATAATATGGGTTGTAGTCTCCTCCCAAAGCTGCCAAAACCACTAGACAGATCCAAACCAACTCCAAGCTTGTCGCTGCTCAAGTCTCCAACACTGTTGAAGAACTTTGGAGGTTCATGTATGCACACAAAACCTCAAAATTAGAGGTGTGGCACGAATAGGGTTTTTGTCTTCGAGGAGTGGAATGTTGTCTATTTATACTAAAATGGTAGGGTTTAGAGAGGATTTTTGTTTTTTATTTAAATAAATGAAAAATAAAAATCCACAAAACCATTGTTGAGTCACCATAAGGTAACCGAAAGGTGACTCAGCTGGTTCAGGCCAGTTTGGTACCAAATCAGCCCCCCCAACCCGAGTTGAATCAGTGGTTTCTCAACTTGACCAGTTTGACTTATTCCGAGTTACGCTAGGCTGAGTTTTAAAACTATGGTTGAATCAGATATTTTTGCATAGCTGGAGCCTTACTCTAGAGGAGACTACTTTGATGATTTAGGATTTCATTAAACTCTGCAATATACAGATTTTGGATTGTAGTGCACTAGGTTGGAACTGAACTCAAAGTTTCTTTCTTAGGTTTTCAGATGTATGTGTTATTCAACTTATTTGCATTTTCCAATCCATTATTATGGTTGAAAGCCCAAGTACTTGTTGTCATGCAAATCTACATAGGCAGATTCACCCAACAACTGTAGGCAAAGCAATCCTTGTCACAGTTGGAAGCCTCTTCGTTTGGATTGGTACTATTTCAGTCTCAAGGAAGTGTCCCTAGGGGTTGTTTGCTGTTACCAAACTAAGAATTTTGCAGTGAAACTGTAACTGATTAGCACACTATAAACCTCCCTATTGAGCTGCCAATAAGCAATCATGGTTTGGATGACCTTAACAAAAGTAAGAGTGGTTGAGAACAAATGCTGAAAAACAATTACAGCCTAAGTCATTTGGTTCAACAAATTTGAACATTCAAGTTCAAAATTCGCCGAACTTCAACCAATTTCAAATAATCCATTGAAGTTCATCAAGATTTGCTTCTTCAATTGTTAATAATTAAAAAAGTTAAACCCTTGCCTCAACACTCCTATTCTTTCTTTCTTCGAGCACTTGCAAACTGGAAGGTAAACATTCCTCACAGACACAACACCAACCCCTTCCTATTCCCTTCTCTTGGATGCACTGACTGAGGCTACAGCCTACACACATGACACTTCAACTATACCTATCTATGGGACCAATTACCCTCTCTCATTCCTGTAAAGCCTGTCTTGTAGTACATAACATCTGCCATCTGTGGTATAGTTCAGTTGGTAGAGAACAACAGATAAAAGCCCTAAGGTTTGTGTGCTCGTTCCACAGTCACAACAATCAATTCTCCACATGAGCATTATTTTGTTATTTCATTATTTCATTTTCCACCTAAGTTATCTAATGCTTTTGTTATTTCATTTTCCATCTGGGCCCTACCTCAATATTTTCAATTAGTATACATATATGTTTGAAAAAAGATGTAAATTTGTTGGAAATATTTTAATTTCATAAGAAATAAAGTGTTTTTCTATCCACAAAGAGACTGTCTATGTGACATTCTACCATAATCCAAAAATGTGATCACTTAACAGAATTCAGAACATCAAAATATTATGCTTTAACAATTATATACTTATTTTGAAAAAAAAAATAAAAACATAATTCATTTTCAATTTTCAATAGATAAAAACACTTCAACATTTTAGATTATTCTTCATACATATATACAAAATTTCGACTTGTTACATTTTAAAGATCCAATAGCTAACAGTGGTGGAGGATGGTTCAACCCCTCAACCATCTCCAATTCAATTACATATGAACACAATGCATGAATGGTGATTTTCCCTAGCTAGCTGTAGAAGAAGGAAAAAAAGCATACTAAATGTGACAGTGTCTCAGGACTGATTGCAACACACCTAAAATGACCCCTATGTTGTATTTGTATATATCTCTATTAGGTTGGTAAGCTAGGTTGTGTTGGGCCTGCATGCCCATATGTATATATTTTTTTGGGGCCTACATGCCTATGTTTATATGTTTTGAGGCTAGAGTGCTTATGTGATTAAAAGGCCGGAGAGCCTATGTGCTAAAAGCCCAATGAGCCTAATGCTGTAACATGTAATCATATCCATGTTAATAAAACACACCATGACTGAAGACCACAGGGCGAAAAGAGTACTGGGGTCTAGGACTCCACAAGAGGAAAAGGTGAAGGGGTGGAACCATGACATGGTTCTTAAGCCATGAAAATAATATAATATTCATAGTCACTTTATGAATATAACCCAAAGTTATGATGACATGCTATAAGCCTAAGTCAAAAGTGAGGCAAAAGTGATTTACGTGAGTTACAAAGTGGTGGGAGCAAATTCATCATGTGACGCTTTGTGGAAATATCACATGCATACAAAAGTTGTGTTCCTATCATTCTCTCATTCATTCCATGATAATTCAACCATCATTGCTCCCTAGTATTTTGTTGCTTCACTGTTGGTTCATTACTAGTTCATGCTACAAACTTGAGTGTAAGTGAGCTTGGATAGCCTTTGAGCCTATAACTTGGTAAACATGCGTTAAATTCCATCGTGAAATTCTGTAGCCAATTACCCTTGCTCGTCTTGGGAAAGGCTGGAGATTGGAGGGGGAATTGGTTGGGTAAAATTTTCTAAAGTGAGGCCTGAGGGGTGAACTGTAGAAACTACAAGACTTTGAAATTTCCAAGTCGGTCTGCATTGGAAAACCAAGACGGGTAGTGGCACAGTTTGATGGAGTAGAGAGGCAAAGAAAGGATGCACTACCTTAGGTTGTGCAAGATAGGGGATGAGGGACTATAGGTAGGGAGGCTGCTAGAATTGATACTCAGTGTAGTACTTTTTTGGTACTCTGTATGACCATAGTTGTCTCTATGTAAGCCTTTGCCCTATTTTGAACATGTTAATTGATGCACAGTATGGTAATGCATGCATGAGATATTCATCACAGACCTGAATTATGGTACAAGGGAACCATAATAGAGGAAATCAATCTGGTAATGCACCAAAAAATTATTACAATCTAGTTAAAATGATGATGATTGTCATTAGATCTTGGTGGGCATGAATATTATATAAAGAATTTGTACATACACTCGCCAAATGGTTGACGTACAATAGACTCATCTAGGCAGTCAATGTTATTTGTCGTATGGTGAATTCTTCCATAAAAGTTAACAATAGTCAATCATGAATACAGACGATGGATAGCGACTGACTGCTCAATTGATGGATAGCAGTCCAACTACTCAGTTGACGGCCAATAGATTCCCATTCACATTCAAAGAATGGATTACTTTCATTAATTATATGACTTGAGTCACCTACAAGAACAGGTGATAATAGAGGTAGAGTTGAGAGGTAATGTCCCTCAGCTAGGTGGCAAGGGGGTGTTACACCTGTGAATAACTCCATATCATATATCGACAAAAAAACAAAAAAAAGGCATGGCATTCCAGTAGAACCACATCACAATAAGAACCACTATCCACAATAAATCAGAACCATAATAGCATGTCAGAACTACAAGATGAGAACTATCACCAAAAGTTGAAACTATAAAGAAGCAAATAAATTAGTAAACGACATTGATTGTAGCCATTACTCAAGCAGCAAAAGCTATGAAAAACAATCTCATGAATATATTTGAAGCTGACAATGATTTTACTTTTCAGACGCAAATAAACAAAAGATAGTGAGGAACACACAAACTGAACCATGATGATATGAACCTACATGTAAGACAAAGTGTGATTGATATATTACCTTTAGGGACAAAAGATTTCGATAAAGCTCGGGATCCAAAGAAGGCAAATCGTGTAAATAGTTATGCCTAAGCAATGCAAAAAAACAAAAAAAATTGTTAGTAAGGTGAATAAAATTCTAGTCTAAAAAATATACATCTACCTAAATTTTATAAATAAAAAGCATTGTCTTCTTTTTCGTCAAATGCTCTGTCGGATTTTAGAAAAAACATTTTGTTTTAACTTTTCTAAAATTATGACAACCATCCCAACCCACATAAAAATGATCATAATTGAAAAAATATTTAATCCAACGGAACACTTAATTCTACAATGCCTCACAAATAAGCAAACAAATTCCAATATCACTTAAAAGTAATCGATAAATCATATATTTTAAGCCAGCATTTAGGATATCTAGTAATAGGAATTTTGAACTCTCAGTACTTATGTCTCTAAAGCTATTGGTATTAACAATTTATGCTTTCTCCACCAACTTTAGATACTGAAAACTTGAGTTCCCACATGCACAAGAAGCAACAAAAATAAGTGGAAATATTTGGATGATTTAATGTCCCTCAACAACTCTTGGATATAGTCAAAATATGAAAGAGGCTCTAGCACGCAGCTAGATGTGTTTGACAACCTCTCAACAATGAAAGAGCAAATTAAAGAAAAAGTTGGGTAAGATATTTCAAAACAATTGAGAAATGTTGTAAATGATTGGTATAAATTTTTCATTTCCATGGATTCCAAGAAAAAAGCAATGACATCATGTTGATTCTAGAGGATAGTGAGGTGGCAAATGAAGGATGAAGTTTCTAATTTCAAATAGCACTATTTCTATGTTGCATGAAACGCCTTCCTGAGTAGCGTACTAATACTAGAAACATACCAAAATGCCGAAACTCAGCCAAAACTTCACCGAAATATCGTTTGCTTTACCATACGATGTTTCGCGATTTCGAAACGTCATACAATACAACTGGCAACATTTCGAGGTCGTTTCAGTGAGTTAAGTTGTTTCGAGCACGTTAAAGCGGCCAAGAAGGGCATGGGTCCCTTCTATGGCCCAAAAATGCCTAATTAAACATTCTTGATAAAGTTGATTTCACTCCTAAGCTCATTTCATTTTAAAAAATCACACTTAGAGCTCTCTCTTGTTGCTCGTGATATTAGGGGTGATTCAAGCGCAACTGGAAGTACTAGTAGAATTGCCTCTTCTATTGAACAAGCATCTTGTTATGTTTTTGTTGAAGAGGATTGTCACGATTAGTGATATGCTAAGTAACCTAACACATGGATTTGGGATTCGTCGGATATGGGAATTCGAGTGTCAGATTCGGACACGTTGACCCCCCGGAGCCAGACACGTTCAGATACGTTATATATTATTTTATTAAAAAAATATATATATATAATATATATTAAAAATTAGATATTTCTTACACAAATTCTCATTAATGATACAAATTCATTGATTTCAAACATAGATCTTCATCTAGATGTAAGTTTTACTGTTTACAAAGTAAGTTAGTAACATTATAGCATGTATAGTACATACAAAATTCAAATACATGTCACATAAATGATAAATCAATGAATCATAAATTCTAAATTTATAAATGATAAATCATAATACATATTCAATTCATTAATGATCCGATAGGAGAAAGACAAGATAGTAAGATAAAGACATTGACAACTGTAGTTTTCTCATTAAGTCATCAAAATCAAAATGTCTTACATAGGTAGTGCAATGCCAATGGCAAATATAAATAGAAAATACAAAACAACTACAAGTATACAAGCCTCAAGGCAGTAGGTAGCCCATAACTCATGAGTCATCAATCCTCATAGTCATCATCAAAATCAACATTATTGGTCCTCATCATCATGGTCACCACTGCTCTCCTCTGCATCCTCCTCCCCTGTATCCAAAGTCGTCCCTACATCTGTTGGTGTGGAGGATGACCCCTCTATAGTATCACCATCATCAAATCTAACAGGCTCTAGCACTTGATCATTGAGATCCATGTTGACCAATGCCAACTCAACACTGTTGTCCATACCCATATCATCAAGAAAGACATCCACCATCTTTGTCTTTCCCTTCAACCACTCTTCCTTCTGCCTTTGAATAAGAGGAAGGTTGGTGTGCACATACACCATTATCTCTGCCCTGGACTGCACAAGCCTGCTCTTCTTAACATTATATAAATTCTCATATGTGCTCCAATTCCTCTTGCAACAAGAGGATGAAATCACCTGAGAGAGGAGCCTCATGGCTAACTGTTGTAGAGGAGGGCTTGTTGCCCCATGATTTGCCCACCAAGAATAGGGCTTCTTAGCACCCCTGTCTCTAATTACATCATATCCTGCAAACTAAGTTGCACGAAATAGGGAAACGGGTACGAGTCTCCGAAACGGGCATAGGTACAAAACGTAACCCCCCTCCCCAAATTTTGGAAACAGGGAAACGCGAATTATATATATATATATATTAGACATTTAAGAAATATGTGCAATCATAAAGCATATATGATACATTCTAATTTATTACATTATGATAAAATTGTCAATTGTCAATGCATAAACTATAACTCTCTAAATTTACATCACATTTACTCATGAATGATCACATAATGAAAATAGAAATATCCCAAATCAGCCATGAGAAATTTCTAATTTCTTGTCTCATGCTTGATTGGGAGTCTCCTCCTACATAGTCGAACGACCTTAGTGCTCTTGATTAAATACAAGCTTCATACCCTAGTACCCTACATGCTCTTGATTATTGGGAGTCTCCCCTGCATAGAGGGCTTGGTGCTCTTGATTAAATACAAGTTCCATACCCTAGTACATGATAAAATCCAATGGAAACATTGCAATCCCCCCAATCCTGAAATCCTAAAAACAAATAAGTCTGCTGGATTTTGAGTGAGATCTAAAATTCTACTTTCTCCATATGAAATCCAATGAGGGTAAAACCACTCTCAAACATCCTAAGTCATTTCATGGTAATGTTAAAAATTTTAGTAAAAGGATGAAAATGAAAAATAAAGGAGAATATCACTTTTACTTTAAGAATTTAACATTACCATGAAGTTCATTTTAAAAACCTAATTAAAAAATAGAAGACAAAATAATTTAAAAAAAAAAAAAAATTTAAGTCAAACTGCATGTGGAAACAGCGTCGTACGGCCCAGAAACGCGTTTACGGCCGTACTGGCCACGCTTCTGCCTAGAGAAACGTGCTAGTACGGCCGGAAACGCATTTCTGGGCCGTACCATACGCATTTCTAAGTTTCGTTTCTGTTTCCGTACAGAAACTCCTCCCCTGCCCATGTTTCCTACAACTTAGCCTGCAAATCAACTAGTGCTAGTGGAAAACTATGTGAAGGCATCCTCCACCTCATCAAGCAATGCTCTATCCTGAAAAACCCGCCTGAATGCATCTTTCCTCCCTTACGAGATTTCACCATCCATGTGAGGAGGGAATCTGCGGGAAGGTCCACCATTCAGTCACTCATGGTTGTAGTATTTTGGGTTCAATGAGTGTGCCAAACAATGTAAAGGTGTGCAATTCTTGTCCCGTCTGCTGACAAGAATATCATGTATAGTATCACAGAAGGCCGCTGGTAATGTCTCATACTTAGGGCACTCACTCTGTAGAATAATGCTCATCACAGACTCAAACATGGAATCCCATCCGTCATAAACTTCTCCTAGGATGGGTTTGTCTGTATCTACAAATTGAAGCAAATAAATGATAGGGTGCATGATCTGAATAATTAGATCTACCCTCTCCCACCAAGCATCATCTAACATTGTGTCCTTCACTCTTTTGGAGGCTACTTGATCTGTCTTTCTCCAAAAAGACCAAAACTCTTAAATAACCATGGCCCCAAGAGCGGTCTTGACCTCCCTCAACCTCTTCAACATCATGAATGAAGAGGCAAACCATGTATCCACAATCTTCAACAATGATAGATTGTTGTACTCCTTGTAGATAGTGAGGACATTTGTATGATTTTGTACAAAATTACGGATATGTCGTGCATCCTCAATAATGTTACCAATCCAAAGTACATCAGAAGAAATGGATTTCAGTGCTAAGTTCAATGAATGGACAATGCAAAGTGTCCAAAACACTTGTGGATATTTAGCTTCCGCAATCATGCCAACAACGTTGCAAACAGGTGCATTATCTGTAATATTTTGTACAAAAAAATCCACATTCACATCTTCAAAAACTTTAATAAACAAATCACCCATATATTGTGCATCCTTGTATTCTCCAAGTGTATCCACTGCTTTCAAGAAAACTAGACCATTCAAGGAAGACACCATGAAGTTGATGAGTGGGTGTGGTGCTGGATCTGTCCATCCATCAGAAACAATGATAACCCCAGAGTTTGGCCATGATGCTTTAATAAGCTCAAGCATTTTTTGCACCTCTTTTTTTGCCTTCGGCAACAATGTGGTTCTAAGTTTCTCTGAACCAGGAGGCATATACCATGATGGAGCCCTGTGAGTTAGAGCTCAGCACATCTCAATAAATAGAGGTGAGCGTGCAACATTAAAGGATATGAAGTTTTGATAGAAAAAAAGGCAATGGTGAGAACAAGCTCTTCCCATTTCTCTTTTTGAAAAATCTTGTCCATTGGACCAAGTGAAATTGTCTTTCTTTTTGCTGCTTGTCCCCCACTAAAACTCTCAAATGGAAATTTGTCGCTGTCTTTCATCAAAAATGGAAGGAGGTCATCATTCTTGGTTTTTTTATTTTGTAACCACATTTTCCATACCAACAGTGAACTCTTTTTCCATTTCTTTCCTCTTTTGTAAAGGAACTTGTGTACAAACTCCAATTCCACAACTTAGTAAAGCCAACAAATGGCCTTTCACACGAAAATGTGCTTGTGAAAGTATTGTGGCAAAAGTTGCATCTCCAATTCACATTGCCTCCTCCCTTCACCTTGCTGCTTGGCCCTTCCTCTCTTGTGACATATTTCCACAAGGGATATTTCTCAATGTTACCTTTAGGAAGAAGTCTTCCCTCAACATTACTTGCAGCAAACTCTGATGAAATTGTTGCGAAAGAAATGACGCAAAATGATACAAATTAGAGGCATCTCCGCCCTTTTATGGCTACGCAGGTCCCGATTTGCCGAATTCGTGTCCTGATTTCATGACACGATGTGTTCGAAGGGGACACGATCTGGATTCGATCGTGTCCCATTCGGACATGACACATCACGAAATCTAAACACGAATTAGGTCGAATCAAATCTAATTCAATGGATTCGGACACATGACTCTCAAACAACGAATCTGGTTTTAGAGGTGATATGTAGTCAATATTTGTCTTTAGTGCACGTTCTATTTTAGTTAACCTCATGTATAAAGGTTGATTTTGGAACATTCAATGTACAGCCTCATCTATAAAGGCTAATATTGGATTTTCGCATCATGTAAGCATCTTTGAGAATTAATATAGACTTGGTTTTCCTTGTAAAATATCATTTATGTGTCTCATTCTTTCTTTTCTTGTAGGATAATGTGTTATTCATATATATATATATATATGATGTTTTCGGTGACATTTCCACTTTTCAAGGATGACGTTTATTAGTCATGCCCATTTCAAAAACTTCTAGACGTTTCAGTGTTTCATGCAACTTAGAACTATTGTGAGATAGTTAACTCTATTACTATAGGCTATGTGCAATCATGAAGAAACTATAGCACTAACTAGAACATGGTTTAAACCCAACAAGGTTAATTAAAAGAAAATTGCCTATATAGAGGAATGATCACCTAGACAGAGGACCCTACAGCAAGTATACCAACAAAAACAATAGTTACAATAGCCAAAATCCACATATAGACATCCTTGTTGCCCAACAATGTCTCACACTTGACATAAAATCCCTAAGTTTGACAAAACATTAAATGGGAACAAGCTTGACTTCTAGATTACATGAAGACTACTTGGCTCACATTAATAAACACCCAAAAAAATCCTTGTAGCTAAGGTACACAAGGTGGCTGACACAAACCCAACACCTCACAACCTCCAACCAACCTTTAAATTCCATCCTTGGGATGACCCCAAAGATGTCCTCCACATATAGTTCTACCCACTAGGATACATTATTGCAATGTTGGCACAGTGGCAACAACTCTTGAAAACTCTTGGACAATGAATCCAACAATTCATTGATAACTTCAAGAGACTCTTGATCACACATGAGCTAAGGAATTATGAAGATGCCCTCCACATCAAATTTCACTTGTAATTTTCTTCCTCACATCAAAACAAAACTAGGGTTCTTTCCAATATGTTCATTGAATCATATCTTTCAACTACATTCCAAAATTGAATGTAGGGCTATTCACCCGAACAAACAACTTCCACATCACTCGTAGGCTAAGAAAAATTCTTTCTATGTTATCTCAACCACCATTAGTTTTGAATCAACGACAAAAAATGTCACCAAGAAGCACAACCATTGCTCTCATCATGTGCATTCCAAAATTGAATGTAGGGCTTTCTCACCCGACCAAACAACTTCCACATCGCTCATAGACTAAGAAATTTTCTTTCTATCTTATCTCAACCACCACTAGTTTTGAATCGAAGACAAAAAAATGTCACTAAGAAGCACAAACATTGCTCTTATCATGTGTATGGGCCTTTCAAAGATGAATGTAAGACCTTCCAAGCCAAAATGACTAATTTGCCTTATTAACTACGACAAGCAATCAAAAAAACTACCGCTAAGAAACAACTACAGAAACTTGAGATGCATGATCCCAAATCCACCAATCCTTTGTTGGTCCCCTTCGCTAGGCATTACACTGATATTGAATCAAAAGCTCTCTTCACTCACACTTCCTAGATCATGGGAAAATGTAGGCAAGGCATCATAGATAGTGGCAACCAAAAGAAATTAGTTTCTTAATAATTGGTCAACACAATTTACTTGTCAACCACCTATATAAGTATACTTTAATTGCAACCTTAGGATAATTAGTCAAAGATGATCATACTCCAATTTTGTACATCAATAAATAGGTAATACAATGGAGAGTGTATCATATGTATACACTATGGCAAGGTAGTCTCCACTTACAAGCACGTTCTCTTGGGTTTTCTATTCTTTTATGTCAGCATTCACACTGTTGTTTTGTGTCCAAACTTCACATTACAATTACAATTGATGTGTTCAAAGTGCATGTTTCATGATTCATAATGGAAAAGAGGGACTAAAGAAAGTTAAGAAAGGGAAGTCATCTAACGTAGAAAACTATACACAAAAGAAATAAGAAATAACGGCCATACAAATATTTGCTAGTTGTGTAGTGTAAAAGGCCATAAAACAATAATGTACATAAGATTATCATAATAGAAAATATTAAAATGTTATCTTTGTCGAAGTGGGTGTTGATCAGTGGTTGTCATTGATGTCAACCCAAGCAGCACTAGGGGCTACCCCGATCTTGCAAGGGAATTTTGACTTGATAACTCATTATTTTGCGTCAAAGATCTTCTCGATGGATTCTACTCGTCGAGATGTTTCCGTTGATATATGGTACGCCTCCCAGTTCTTCACAGTTTGAGAGTTATTTTCATTTGAAGTTAGTAACCCCAGTTAGTGGGCTAAAACCCTATGGGGTTGTGGCATGGCACTCATAAGTGGTTGTGGTCATTGAATAGTCAATAATTAATAATGTTTTTTTTTGCTCCTAAAATCCCTCCAATGTTCACTTGTTGAGGACCCTCTCAACTCAAGGCATTCATATAAATAATGACTCTCATATCCTCCTCTAGTAGGGATTTTGTGGCTTCAAACAAGTGATCGTGGCATTTTAGCTACAACATTTTTTCTGCAAAGCTTCAAAAGATGAAATTAAAACCCATTTGAGCTGAAATCTTGATGAACCTCGTGACTGAATTTCAAATCTTGGTTTGCTATATTTTCAGAGATATGATCCGAGGAAGTTAGGGTTTTTACAGGCTCCCAAATTCCATGTCAAACAGGTGACGTTGGAAAATCATCATAACTTTCTCTCTAAGCATTGGATTCAAATTTTGTAAATAGTCACAGAAAGACGACAGATTGTAGTTTGTTGAGTAGCGTTTTCAGGGCCGAAGATCGTAACAGTGACATGTGGCACTTCGTACAAGTTCGCTCCACTGAACCAGTCTATAATCAAGTCATCGTGGGAGATTGGGAATAACTCTTTCTTGAAGAATCCAATCTTGATCAGACCTTTGGGGTTGGAAAGAGGACTCAAAGGGCTACCACAAAACGAAATTTCAGACCCTGGAGATCTGAAATTACATTGATACAACATATTCAATATCGAGCTCCTAGAAGGCAAGAAAAAGCATGCATTCAAGGATCACTGCAGTAAGGACCACACATCAACAATCAAGGGTAAGTCTCCTACAGCAAGGTATGTAGGATTAGTGTTTACATTTGAATTTTGAGTATCATCTTTGACATATGTTTTTGCAGGACAACATAAGTATATACCGTGTTTCAGTTATATCTTTATGTCTCTATATGTCAGTTAGTTTTGAAACCACATTTGGGATGTCGTATTCTTGATACTATACATTTAATGCTACATATTCTTGATGCTACACCAAGTCTACTTAATCTATATGATGTTGTAAGTTCATGTTACTTGTCTATCGTCAATTTTTATTGTATATATCTTTAGGTCAATTTTGGCTATAGTCTTGCATAGAGTCTAGTCCTATATCAAGAGTGGGAGTCTTTGTCTACTATTGCAACAAGTCAACAACAAAAGTGCCAAGCACACTTTAGGTACGCATTGTAATTTTAATTTGTATTTATTCATTATCATGCACATACATGTGTTTTGCAGGGATAGGAAAGTTGAAGGGTATTTTGTTGTGTTTTGTGATTGGTTTTTCCGGCCAAATTTTGCATGCAAGTAGAAGAAGATTCAAGTACAACTTCAAGAAAGAATTTAAGAGCAGAGGTATCAAATCAAAGGAAGCATTGCAGTGGGACATATTTGAAGACATGATAGCGATCTATATAGTGTGAAGAAGTGTCAAGGCCAAGAGTCATCATTGTAAAGTTGTAAAAGTGTCATCATTGGAAGAGTCATTATTGTAAAAGACTCAATTTGCTTAGAGTCGAAAAGCCATTATTGGGAGGTATAGGAGTCTCTATTGGGATGATGTCATGGTTGGGTTGCAGGTCATAATGTGATTGGTGTTCAATCAAGTACAAGAAAATCATTGTAAATCATATTATATCGTGGATCATTGTCCCTGGTATGGGAGTCCACACTCTTGTCTCATTTCTGGTCATTACAGGGTGGCAGGGAGGTGCTAGGTTGGTGTATGAAGTCGCCTACAAGTTGGAGCTTGTGAACACTTCAAGGTGGTAGGTTGGTCTAGGATGTTGAGGCATCCATTCAGTTGACTACTAAAGAAACCAGGGCATTGGGGCATCCTTCCAGTGGGAGTTGGAGAAGAATGCTTTTCTAGAATTCTAGGAAGTAGTTGCTTTCATTTCAGTTGGGGCTGAAAATTAAAAAATTTATTAGAAAAGTGTTCAGTGGTTTTTGACCCGGAGGGGGTTTTCCACCTAAAATTCTTGTGTCTACTGTGTTCTTTTATTTACTGTTATTACTGCATAAACATTAACAATAATTGAAGGATTAACTAATGCTCTGAAAAGATTTAAAAGTGATAATTGCTAAGGAACATTGATTCACCCCCCCCCCCAGTATTTCCAACGGTGGGAAATAAAACATAAAGTAATAATGGTAAATAATATATATCTATATATATAAAGACAACAAAGGATGGTGTAGTCTTACACGAGAAAATGAGGAAAGATGACAAAAGATGGTGCACATTGTTTTCAATGTAGAAATGGGGGTAATACACCAAGACCAAGATGGAAGCCTAATTGAAGAAAAAATGATTATATAAACAATATGCAACCCTTGGTATAGAAGGAAAAAAAATAGAGTAAGAATGAATCAATAAAGTTTCACCCAATGAAAGAAAATATGGCATAGTGTAATAAGCCAAGCTAGCCAAAGGTGGGAGACACAGCAATTAGGACACGAAAGGATAACATGAGGACAGATGACATCAATTATGTAATGGATGGATACCATCACACCACCAAAACGTTGATGGAAGTAACAAATGGCCGATATTGCAATTGATGGGAAAGCATAGGTCAACATTTTACCAAAGATATTATGGCTCAAGATGCAAAGATTGAACTAAGGTCCCCCAAGATCTAATTGAAGATGGTAAATAAAAGTAGAGAAAAACAAAAAGGAATGTTGATGTCACAAGAAGTCTTTAAAGCAAGCAAAATATTTCTTGTTGATATTGATCTATTCCAACTCTCCAAGGAGATAGAGCATATTCAATTTGTTTGGATAATTGTGGTTGTGAAGTGTTCGAGTTATTCGTGATTAACATGAAGATACATTCGAAGTATTATCAATTCATTTGAAAAAGATGACAATTCAAGAGATACTTCATAAAGTGAGAGCTCTAAAGACTTGAAAACTGAATGAGTTGTATTAAAAAGTTCCCATGGACTTGGTGAACCATTTAATGTGGTATTATTAAATGAAAAAAGGTTCAAACACTAAAGTGAACAAGAAAAATGGCCTTCAAAACTCGTATATGAAAGAATATGAACTATTTTGGCCGACATGTTTCAAAGAGTTTGGTGGAAGAAACAATTGATGATATTGAGAATGTTCCAAAAAAATCTTATGGAAAACTTGTAATGACAACAATAGACAAAAGCACAAAAGGAGCTATTCCCAAGATAATCTTTAGAAGAGATGGATGTCAAATCAGAATAAAAAATGACATGAAGAATAGAAACATGCAATGAAATTATGAAAGCATCAAATGCCTCAATAAATGTGTACAAAGTCATTCATGAAGACATCTTAAAAGAAGATGCACATATTACTAAGGAAATTCACAATTATGAGAACCTAATTATTGGTCCAATTAAGATGCCTATATTACTAAATTACTAGTGTAGACCTGATAATCACAACAATTATAAATATCCCAAACATAAGTAAGTCATTTTTAGAGAACCTCACACATGCAAGGTAAACAAAGCTTTCAACCAAAAAGCAAGTATGTTTCCCAAATCCAACAAAGAAAAGCCCAAATAAAAGAGCTAATGAATTGATAAGGAATTGTATAAGTGAAGAAGACATGGAATACAACGCTCTCTATAATGAACATAATGTCCATTATGTAGGCTAGGGTATGTGGCCTAGAATAACCTAGTCTGAAATATTTCTCCTTGAATATTTGTTATTTTACATAATCTACACTTGTGGCTCTTACAAGTGATACTAGAACCTCATTTGAAATAAATCTCATTGTTTAAGGGAATGCCACATTTCAAAATTTGAATATTTTAGGTTTGGCCTCATAAACTATCAATTGAAGATGGAACAAATTATCACAAAGGTAGAGATAAATTTTACTGCGAGAGAAGAATGAATTTGGTTTTCCTAGTGATAGAAGAATTTTTCAAAACATTTTGCCAACAATCTTAGTTAAACCCTTCTCGTACCCACCAACAAATATATGCTTTATGATGGACCCACATCTATTATTCAACAACGTCCCACGTCATTCTATTCCCTTCAACACATAACCATGGCCACTTGCATCCTTGACCTGTGATATTAATGAAAGTATACAACTCTATCAACATACACAATCCTGCACAAAAACGAGGTCTTCCCCTTACCCATTACAAGCCCTATGAGTGAAAAAAACCACTATTGCGAACATTGCGATCAGGATTAAATCGGTGAGGGGTCCGAAATCAAAAGAAAAAAATAAATAAATAAATAAAAATTGTAAAAATTAGGAAAATCGGTAAAAAATGGAAAATACAAAAACATTCATTTTTTCAATTTTTTTAATATCTAAATCATCCACAACATAAAATAAATGCATTGACACATAAATATGAAAAGAGAACTAATATATAAGATGTGTAATATCATGCCTGGTGCTACATCACACATAACAATCAATCATGTCCTAAATACTAAGTCATGTGTCCGAACTCAACCTCAAAATATCAACAAAAAATATAATAATGTATCTCATATCATGAGTCATAATGTCATATAAAATGAAATGAACCAAATAACTAATACTATTGATTTCTTTTGCCCCTGTTGCGAAAAAATGTAACATCTTTCCCTCTAGATGAAGAAGGTGATGGGGGTGGACTCTAATGTGCTCTAGAAGTTGAAGAACTAGGAGCTATAGGAGGTAGACCACATCTTCTTCCCTGATTCCCATCATATGCCACAAGGCTCCACTGTCTATATACCATACTTCTGATGATGCAGCACTAGTCATGCACGCCACTTCTTCTTCCAAACCTAGAAGCCAACATAGAGAAATCGAAATCTCTTTCTCTTGTGCAATCTTCTGAAAATTTGTGTGAGTCCCCTGAGGTGGATGCCTCTGCATCGTGGTCTCGACCCATGAATGATTTTCCTTTTCTGTCTCTGATTACTTGCTCCAATACCATGTGAAAATTCTATCACTGCAGCAATTGATTTACTTTTCCTACTTATTTCATCATAAGTTATTCATGAAATTACTTCAACAAACATTAAAATAAATATTGTTGCAGATATCACACCATAATACAAAAACAAACATATGCACACATTGACACAGTTATTTTGGACTAACGTCCCCGGAAAAACCCAATGTGGGAAAACCGGTGCAGCAAGGTAGGATTTTGTTATTCAGCAATTTTCTAGTTCAACAAGGTGCCAAATTGGCTTACCCACAGATAGACAAATTTTCCAACACTTCTTCTGAACTCAACGTAGGCCCTATTGACCTCTACGTTAGCCTGAAACCCTCTGCGTCAGCGTGAAGTCCTCTGCGTCAGCCTCCTGAGGCTCTGCGCAGCCTCTCTGGGCTTCTCTATCACTCCTGCAGGCTCTACGTGGATGACATAGGCCTTGTTGGCTCTGCATAGTCTCTACTTCATTTGCGTGGCTTCTTTTGGCCCTATGTTTGCCTCTTCTACCTCTGTGTCGATCTCCCATCTCTCTGTTCTATACTTGTTGCCTCCTGACTGCTCTCCAGACCACTGGTTCAATTCCTCAGTGAACCCCGCTCCAGAAATTGAACTGACTAGTCTCCCTCAGTGTGTTCTCCAAGTGACCCTCAAGCCTCCTCTTATACTTTTCTCATTGACAAATCAACGGTCGAGATTAAGGCCATAATCAACGGCTATGATTAGATCTAGCTTGATCCATGTCTTTTGGACCATTCTAATACAGTTTCATGTTAATACACATTAATATTTTATTTTCCCTAAGTTTAGACTTAGGGACTCCATTAAAAATATTAATTATTTTAATATCTCCTGCACTGTTTAGAATTTGCCCAACCCCTTTCTGGGTATTGGAGATCTCATGTGCCTCAACCTCTCCATCAAATTTCGTGGCTAGAGCACATCCAATGCTACCCCAAATCAACACTCTCTCTTAGCAAGATTGTGCTTTAGTAATACTCCTCACTGAGTATCACCTTGATCATCCGACAACGGTCCTTGTGCTGATGTTAAGCCTCCTTGCCCAAGATCCTCTGCACTCTTGCCCATGACTTTGCTACTTCCACTGCTGCATCTGTACGACAGCTCCCTCTGCATCCATGTTGTTGCTAGTCCTTTCTCCCAACATTGCATCTACACTGCAACTCCCTCTACATCGATGTTGTTGTTGGTCCTTTCTCCCAACACTGCATCTGCACTGCAACTCCCTCTAAATTCGTGCTGCTAACACACTACTTCTGAAAGGGGTTCTTTACCATCCCCGTCTTTTCCCTGAAGTAGTCAAATTTTGACTTTCCAAGGGCCTTAGGGAGGATATCTGCCACTTGTTCTCCTGTAGGAGTGTATCTCAACTGTACAGCTCCTCGTTGGACACAATCTCTCACAAGGTAACACTAGATATCAATATGCTTCGACCTATCATGGAATTCTGTATTCTCAGAGAGTTTGATGCAAATTTGATTATCACACATGATCCTGGTTGCCTCCATATTTCTTCCGAATAGGTTTACCAGCAGTTTTCTAAGCCATATGGCCTCACACGAAGCTGTGCTTGCTTCCATATATTCTGCCTCAGACGAGCTCAAAGCCACGGACTTCTATTTCCTACTGCACCAGGAGGTCATTCCTGATCCAATGTTGAAACAGTACCCAGAGGTACTTTTCCGATCCACTGAACTTCTTGCCCAATCTGCATTAGTAAATCCACTCAACCTGATATCCTTCCCTTTGGTGTATAAAAGCCCATAATCAATTGTTCCCTATAAATACCTGAGAACGTGTTTGGCTACTGCCTAGTGTACCCTCTCTGGTTCCACCACGAACTAACTGAGGGTGTTAACAACATAGCAAATATCTGGCCTGGTATTGACCAGATACATCGGGGACCCTATGAGCTATCAGTATAGGGTGGAATCGACATCCTTGTCTTCTGAAGCATCAATCTTCTTCCAGTTGGTGATCATTGGCGTAGCCATATGTCTACAGTCTCCCATCCCGAACCTTTTTAGGATTTTTGTAGCATACCTCCCTTGCCCAAGGAAGATTTCTCCTTTCTGCTGCCAAACTTCCAACCCTAGGAAGTAGTGCATTCGTCCTAGATCCTTCATATCGAACACTGTGGCTAGATTCTTCTTGCAGTCCTCAATGAGTCTGGATGATCCTGTCAGGAAGAGATCATCCACATATAATACTAAGATAAGTGGCTCATTCTCTACGACCAGATAATAGAGATTAGGATCCACGTCACTCTTGACAAACCCAATCTTCTGCAAGTAGCCATCTATTCGACCATACCATGCTCTCGGTGCCTGCTTCAACCCATACAAGGCTTTCTTCAGTCTGCATACATGAGACTTCTTCTCATGAGTTTCATAGCCCTCCAGTTGTTCAATGCATACCTCTTCTTCTATTACCCCATTCAAAAATATCGTCTTGACATCCATCCGATGGATCTCCCATCCCATTTGGGCTGCAAGAGATATCACAGTCCTAATAGATGTATACCTAGCTACCAGGGCGAAGGTTTCCTCATAGTCAATCCCTTCCTTTTCAGCATACCCCTTAGCCACAAACCTAGCCTTGTATTTTTCAACACTGTCGTCCGCAGCATATTTGATGTTGTAGATCCATCTTGAACCTACCACAGATCTGTCTTGAGGCCTAGACACCACCTCAACATCGTTCCCCACTATGGAATTATACTCCTCCACCATCGCATCTAGTCAGACCTGATGCTGAGCTGCCTCCTTGAAACAGGCAGGCTCACCATACTGAGCTACTAACGCCTGATACTTGTCTGACTGTTTTCGCTCCCTCTTACTGTTCCTTGGATCTCCAATAAAGTTCTCTACATCACGCAGAATCTGACGAAGTTCCCTACTGGTTCTTCCTCTACCAGCAGGTGCTTTTGTTCGCTCCTCCTCCTCATCCTGAGAATCTTCTTGACCTGAGGAAGAATTCATCACTTCCGTTAGTTGAAAAGGCATGACCAACAGATCCTCTTTCGACTGCTCCTCAGAAGGCATTTTGCGAGATCTTTTGAAAGCTCTGTCCTCCATGAACTTTACATCTCGTTGTACTACTACCTTCCTTCTCCCTAAAAGATAGATTTTATATGCCTTAGCATTCTCGCTATATCCCACCAAATACCCCTTTTCTGCAGTCTAATCCAGTTTCTTCCTCTTTTCTTCGGGTATGCAGCAATATGCTAAACTCCCAAATATCCTGAAATCACTGACTTCAGGCGTCTTCCCAGTGAAGAGTTTCTCTGGAGTAATCTTACCCAATGAGGAGTCCTCTTATGAACATAGACAGTTGTGTTGCATGCTTTTGCCCACAAGAATTTTGGCATATCCTAATCATACAGCATGGCCCTAGCTGCTTCTACAATAATCCTGTTTTTCCTTTCTGCCACCCCATTATGCTCCGAATTGTAGGGAGTTGTCCACTCTCTTCTGATGCCCTCCTTAACACAATAATCAATGAAGTCCTTATCGACATACTCTCCACCATTATCTGAGCGCAAGACTTTTATTTTCTTACTAGTCAGATTCTCCACTAGAGCCATGAACTCCTTGAATCGACACAAAACCTCATCCTTGGTTTTCAAAAAATAAATCCAAGTTTTCCTTAAGTGGTCATCAATGAAGGTAAGGAAATACTCGGCATTGCTGAAAGCTTTGACAGACATAGGTCCGCAGATATCTAAGCGTATCAATCCTAGTACACTCTTAGCCATGTGTTTGCTCCTAGGAAATGTTGCCTTGGCATACTTTCCTAGAGCGCATCCCCTGCATACATCATCTTGTTCCGTACTCAGATTCTGAACTTTTGTTACAGTGCTCCTGAGAATTCTCAAAACTCCATGGTGCAAGTGACCCATCCATCTATGCCATAGTTTGTTCAAGTCTTTGTCCCCATGACTGCCTATTAGTGCCATTGAAGATTCTAGTTGTAATTATACAACGATTGATTTTGATCCTGATCTGCACTTTCTTTTTCCAACTCGGATGTTTGACGTATACCTTTTCCTTGATGAAATAGACATCATAGCCCTTGCCTTGTAGATGTGACACGAAAAGTAAGTTCATCCCCAATCATGATACATGCAGCACATTTGTGGCACGAAACCGCTCTCCCAATTCTATCTGAAAAACTATGGGACCCTTTCCTACTGAAGTACACTTTGCCTTGTTCCCCATGGTGATCTGAAATTTCATCTTCTCTTCTCGATATTCGGAGAAGCACTCCATGATTCCCGTCATATGCCACGAGGCTCCCCTGTCTATATACCATACTTCTGATGATGCAGCACTAGTCATGCACGCCACTTCTTCTTCCAACCTAGAAGCCAACATAGAGAAATCGAAATCTCTTTCTCTAGTGCAATCTTCTGAATATCTGCGTGAGTCCCCTAAGGTGGATGCCTCTGCATCGTGGTCTCGACCCATAACTGATTTTTCTTTTCTGTCTCTAATTACTTGCTCCGATACCATGTGAAAATTCCATCGCTGCAACAATTGATTTACTTTCCCTACTTATTTAATCATAAGTTATTCATGAAATTACTTCAACAAACATTAAAATAAATATTGCTGCAGATATCACACTGTAATATAGAAACAAACATAAGCACACATTGACACAGTTATTTTGGACTAATGCCCCTGGAAAAACCCAATGTGGGAAAACCGATGTAGCAAGGGAGGATTTTATTATTCAGCAATTTTCTAGTACAACAGGGTGCCAAACTGGCTTACCCACAGATAGACAAATTTTCCAGCACTTCTTTTGAACCCAGCGTAGGCCCTACTAACCTCTGCATCAGCCTAAAACCCTCTGCATCAGCCTGAAGTCCTCTTTGTCAGCCTCCTGAGGCTCTGCACAGCCTCTCTGGCCTTCTGCATCACTCCTGCAGCCTTTGCGTGGATGATGCAAGGCTTGCTAGCTCTGCGTGGCTTCCTCTGGCCCTGCATCTGCCTCTTCTGCCTCTATGTTGATCTCCTGTCTCTCTATTCCGTACTTGCTACCTCCTGACTACTCTCTAGACCATTGGTTCAATTTCTCAGCAAACCCCACTCCAGAAATTGAACTGACTGGTCTCCCTTAGTGTGTTCTCCAAGTGACCCTCAAGCCTCCTCTTATACTTTTCTCGTTGACAAATCAACAGTCGAGATTAAGTCCCTAATCAACGACTAAGATTAGATCTGACTTGATCCATGTCTTTTGGAACATTCTAACACAGTTTCATATTATACACATTAATATTTTAGTTTCCCTAAGTTTAAACTTAGGAACTCCATTAAAAATATTAATTACTTTAATATCTCCTAAACTGTTTAGAATCTGCCCAAACCCTTTCTGGGTATTGGAGATCTCATGTGCCCCAACCTCTTCACCAAATTTTGTGGCTAGAGCACATTTGATACTACCCCAAATCAACACCATCTTTTAAACACAAGTGAAGAATCCATCCATGACCTCAACATCAAATAAGAAACCACCAGAGTAAGAAAATGCAAGGTTTAGGTAGACCCCTGCAACATGAATGGGACGATGGAGTGTATTGTTCCATCACTCATCAATCACTTCTCATAGGATTTGTTGTTTCTCAAACCCCTCATCCCTCTTATCATCATAGTAGCTCTGAATGGATTCTTTGGCCCTATCCATGGCCTCATACAAGTAGGCCATTGCGGGCTTGTCTCCATACCTTAATCAAGGAACCTTTACCAAAGGTTCAGTAATGTTATACACCTCCTACACTCCCACCCAAAAGCTTTCTTGGTATGAAACTAAATTGCATATGGTCTCTCCCTCTGGTTTGTGGCTATATGACAAAGCACACCACTCCTCTAAAAGAAAACATTATCTTCACATCCCACATAGAATTCAAGAGGGATAGAAGAGATATGAAAATGGTGGCAAACCGTGTAATGGCAAGGTGCTCCAACTCCTTGTTGTTTGTGAATGTTCTCATCAAATGGAGCATAGACGCATGATTATGTATAAATTTTGTAATGTTTTTTGATGATTCAACAATATCCTTGACAAAAGGAATTTTCCCTATGTCCTCCAACATTAAATCAATGCAATGTGCAGCACAAGGTGTCCAAAATAAGCTAGGATACCTCTCCATAAGCAGCTTGCCAGCAGCAACATAATTTGCAGCATTCTCTGTTATGACTTAAACAACATGTTGTGGACCCACCTCTTGGATGAACGCATCCAACAAACCACATAAAAATCGTGCATCTTTGATATGTGCAGATGCATCAACAGAATTCATAAACATTGTCCCCTTGGGACAATTAACCAAGAAGTTAATAAGGCTTCTACCCTTTTGATCGTTCAGACCATCTGACATCACAATGCATCCTATGTGTGCCCGTGATTCCCTAAACTCCTCCAATCTCTAAGTGCAATCAACGTTTTCATTTTGAAGAATGTGCAATCTAAAGTCATCATATGAAGGGGCTTTGCACCCTGGGCCAACAATAGAAATAGTATCAACTACGGGCTGAAAAAATGGATTGTTCTTAGCAACGCTGAAAGGAATATCACTCCAAGAAAGAAACTTGCTCAACAACTTGTCAACATCTTTCTCTCTTTTTTAATAACTGACGAGATACATGGTTTTGCACTAGTTGTGGTTCTAGGAACAAAAAATGATGAGATAACTACAGGGTTGGGTGTAGATGTTCATGGTGAAGTAGAACCAGCATCTCTCACGGTCACCTCCCAAACCTGACACTCTAGTCCCTGCTATTTGACTTTTCAGAGATTCCTTGGACAATTTGGTCGTCTTTATCTTTTCCAAAGGTCTAAGGGCTCTTCGGATGTTTTCTGGATTTGTATTTGAGCAAGGCCCTACCTCATGTCCAAGAACTTGTGCAAGGTGATACTTCAATCTGTATACCCACCCTGTCATATGATGCCCACATAACTTGCAAGTCAAATTTAATCTGTCAAACCCTCCATCAGTTTCACCAAATTCCCACAGAGAGTCCAATTCCCTTGACATGTTTGTAACTTTGTTGAATCTTGAGTTTCATGTAAGATTGAGGTTTGAAGTTTGAACCTAAAGCACAAGAAGAATTGCAAATCAAACACATGAAATTAAAATTTACATATAACATTTTGAATTTTTGAAAGAAAAAAAACCCTCAACTTAATGCAACAATAATGGCAAAAAATACACATTCAAACCCAAACAAAAATGATGGAAAAAAACTAAGGCACAAGAAGAAATTAAACAAATAAAACTAATAATCAAGATTTTGCATTTTAACCCAAAAGACCCTCTCCACTAAATGCAACAAAAATGACAGAAAAAACACACTCAAATCCAAACAAAAATCATGGAAAATAAATGGGTGATAGAAACCCAAGGGAAAAAAATAAAAAAATGGGCCAAATTTGATGCCCACGCTTGAAACCATGCTCTGTTAAAGAAACTTGGTCCAAACTTGAATTTTTTTGCTTGGGATGCTAAATTCCTTCACTTTTTTCTTCCCTTGCCCTTGTAGATGAGTTATCCTCCTCCTTAGCTCTCACTCTTTCCCTCTGTCTACAAAATGAGCAACAAAAAACCAAATTTAGCTTTAAAAGTTGGTTGTTTTCCACCTCAGTGATTTTTAACAACTTTTTCGCGATTTTTTGAAACTAAAAAAAAAAAAAAAAAATCGTTGATAACAACAGCTGGTAAAATCGTTTATCTGAAAAAAATCACCGATAACAACGGCTGATAAAATCGTGATTTTTCAAAACATAGGGATGTTCGCAACACTGAAACAAACAAACAAAGAAAAAAAAAACCTCAAAACGCACCTCAAATCCATTTCAAACCCTGTGATGTGCTTGCCACTACAACAAATACCACCTCTAACACACCATACCACATCCCTATTTTCGCTCCTACACCTTGTCCATATACCCCTCAATCATTCCTTCAAGCCATAGCCTTAAACCCATAACACATTAACTTTTACATTAAATATAGCAAAAAGCCACACGACACCAAAAAAGCATTTTTTTTACCAAAAATTTGAATGTGAAAATTTAATCTTCATATAAATATCAGCTCTGAAAGGAAAAAATGGCAAAAACCAACATCAAACATGACCAACAACAAGATGGGTAGGTCAAAAAACAATGAGATGGACAAGAAACACAACAAATGATGCAAAACTAATCTAATTCTCCATATGTTAACTAAACAAAACTATCAATATGCAATTTTGTTAGGTTCAACTTCCCCATTGACTAAGAGCAATATTGACCAAAGTTGCAACAATGATTACGTTTGTAATTGAAAAGAAAGAACTTGGAGATGTCCTCCAAACTGAACATGAGGCCGTGGGGAATTGTGTTTCTCCAAGTGTCAATAAGTCCATCAAATGCTATTATAGACAACAAGTGGCCTTATTTTAACAAATCTATTATTGGAAAGGAGAAATCTACTTCTCATATCGATGAAAATCGTCGAAACAACTTGTGAGCCATCAACCACTATTAGAATTTCCTAAACACAGCACCTGGTATTTGGTTCACGTCAATTATTAATTGAATGAATACACGGCTATGTTCCTAACCAAAACAAATGTTTAGCAAAATCAAAATTACTCAATCTGATTCACATACACGTAAACAAATTTATGCCCAATCAACAATTTTACATTAATAAATTAATCACGGAATTTACTTGGGCTCCCATCTTAGAATAATGGCCCAACTAAGAAAATACAAAACAGATCACCAGCCTTGCTACACTGTCTCAGACCCAGCACGAGCTCAACAAGAAACCTCTCTCAATCTTGTGTTGTTATTGTGTCTTAGCTCCTCCGTTTAGGCTCAATTTATTACTTTCCTAAGCTAAGATTAATGGCCAAAATTAGCTCATCAAGTTAATTGAAGATAAGTGACTTTACTTTAGTTAATTACACTAAAGTAATTAACTACTTTAGCTTTCTAAACTTTAACTTTCTAAGCTTCTAATTTAATTTGTTTTACATACACATCTCATGCATGTCACATGCAACACATTCGCATGTGTGCAACACACTTACACACCCTACATGTCACATGCAAGCTCCTAAGGAGGAAAATCAAGGTCCTTCTAGTCAAGACACAAGACAAAAATACCTTCCGAGCTACAAAATTTAACACTCCCTCTTAACGAGGGACGTAATTCTGGAAGAACCTCCTCCACTTGGATCTGTCTCCATGCCCATCTTACTATTTGTAGCTCCTCCCTCTGACACTAAAGCATGTCCTGCTACCTGACCTAAAACCTAAGATGAGAAACTGTCAAAATCAGCCATGCTCTGAGGATCCTGCTCTAAAGCATCTAACAATGTCATATCATACCACCTGAGGCTCCTGGCAGTACCTAAAGAATCACTCTTCCTCACCACCTGCTCCCTCTCAGCAACTGACACTAGTAGGATTAGCATTAGATCTCTCTTTCTTGATAATTACTTGTGAATCATGTTGGCTTCTTTTAATTATTTGTTTTATTATCTTTCATCAAGCAATTACCAAATTATGTGTGCATGAAGATCACAAAAACACAAGACACAAGATGTAGGCACTTTGCCAGGGCAAAACCCCTATCTACGGGAAAACCCAATCAAAATCTCTTCCTTCAAAAGTTTTCCTTGAGACTGTAGACAAATATCTCCTCCACACCAAGCCAACCTCTCCTTCAATCCAACCTTCAACCTAGCAGCAACAGCACTTCGACCCTAACAACTTTCACTTGGTCGCTTCCTACATCAGCAGCAGCTTCGACTTTGACTAGGAGACTTCGATCTCCTCAATCAACCCATATGAGAGAGAGAGAGAGAGAGCCAAAAAAATCCTTAAACCTAGGACTATTGCAGCACTCATGATACTTCTACTAGTTAGATTTACAAGAACAAGTTATTTGTTGTTTTCTACGGCAAACATTGAAATACATACACTGCAACCTACACCAATTAAATAATATGCCAAAACAAGAAACCAAACAAGGGATAGATACAACACAAATGATACAGTTCAAATGTCCCCAGAAAAACCCAATGTGGGAAAACCAATGCAGCAGATCTGAGGGTTTTTATTATTACGCTAAAGTTGATTCTTAATACAATCTCTAGATGCCTTGCTAGCAATCTAGCACAGAGAATATCACTCAGTAGAAGAAATTAGTGAGATTACCTCACTCTACACTGCAAGTCCCAGCTGAACCAAAGAGTTCCCCGACTACTTTTGCAGTGCCCCTGCGTGGGCGTTGCGTCAGCCTCTAAAGCCCTACGTCAACACCACTGAGAAGCGATCTACCTTTAGAAGCCTTTTCTAGCCCTCCCAACTTAGAAACATCAGCCTCCTCAGCAAACTCGAGCTTTTTCGCTGCTCTGCCTAGGGCCTGCTTGAGCCCTTCTTGGCTCTACGTCACCCTCTCTGCTCTTTGCGTTGCGTCCCCTATGTGTCTCTCTGCTTCTCTGCTGAGTATTTTTTACTTCAAAGAAGATCCTCCAGCCAAAGCTCTCTCTACCCCTCTTTGCATGATCACTACAAATCACTACGTTGCCTCTCGCTTCAGAATTTCGATCTGACTGATCAACTCTCTGTGTTGTTTTCCAAATGACCCTCAAGCCTCCTTAAATAATCTTCTCATTGAAAATCAACGGCCCAGTAGAGAAGCTAATCAATGGCTAAGATCATTTCTACTTGATCCTCATCTTCTTCTAGAAGTTACATCCATAGTTAAATTAATGCCCATTAATTATTTTAATTTCCTAAGTTTAGACCTAGGGTCCCATTAAAAATAATTAATTATTTTAATAAAACTGTCTCTCAGTGGAATTTCCCAAAATGCTTTTTGGGTTCTTTGGAATACATGTGCCCAAGCTTCCCTGCAATATTTGAGACTTAGAGCACATCCGATGCTACCAGAAATCAACACTCCCTCTTAGCGAGGAATGTGCTCTAGCAAGCTTCCACTGAAGCATCACCCTGACTTCATAACATCGTCCTCTACATTGCTGATGTCTGACCTGCTGTCCATCAACTACTGCGCTACTGCTGCAACTGTATTGTTGTTGACCCTGCCACTGTCAACACTGCATCTGTACTGCAACTCCCTCTGAATTTTTGCATTCATGTTATTCCTGGCACTGCCACTGCCGACTACCTCTACACTGCAAATTGTTGTTGCTACTTCATCAACAACAGAAAAATAAAAAATCCTAAATTACTGAACAAGTGTTCATCATAGATGCATCTCGATGCTGCAAGTCCCATGATGTCCCTCTGAAGCCACTGTGTTGTTGTTGTTGCTACTGCACTGTGCCTCCCTGCACTGTTGCAACTCTACTGTATAGTGCTTAGACTTAGCGTTCTAGCCACTACATCTATCGCTCTCAACACTCCTTTGCACCATCTGACACTTCGTCCATCCTACTACTATTGATTTGGGCTCCCGTAGCAAGGTATTGATCCAAGAGGTGGACTCCTCAAGGATCCTGCCCATTTGTAGCTCTTTCAAACTACAGCTCCAAATTAACCCACCTCCCTCCTAGAGGTATCTCAGTTGTCATGAAGAACACCTCCCCGATCTTCACAAGTGCTGCCTTCAGATCATGCTTCTCATCTTTGTCCTTCTTCCTGAGAGGACATTGTGTTGCGTAGTGACCCATTTCACCACACCTAAAGCATTTGATCTTCGAGACGTTCTCCTTCTGCCTATGTTTCTCCTACTGCCCCTTCGATGCAAGGGTTGCATTCTCATACTCCTTGGGCTTCGACCCACTGATGTTGTTTCCGTCAAGCTTACACTTGACCAAGTCTTTCCTTGGCTTTTCTTGCTTGAGAGTTCCCCACATCTCATCACAATTCGGCAAAGTCGCCCTGTCTAGGATACTCTAGACAAAAACTTGCCACTCATCTGAGAAAGAATTGAGGGCCAGTCTAACCAACTTGGACCCTTGAGGTGTAGAACCCACAGCTGCCAACTCATCACATGTCTCCTGAAGTTTCGTGATGAACAGATCTATGCGGTCCCCCTTCTGCATCTGTGCAAATCTCAGTTTCTTCAATAAGTACACCTTCTGCTACTCAAAAGATCCCTGATATAGCGTAGACAACGCATCCCACATCTCCTTAGCAGTCCCTCTACTAGAAATGTGACAGACTACATGATCCTTCACTCCATCGAAGATCATTATCTTTGCCTTTGCCATTTCTGCTTTGTATTTCTTCAGCGGATCTAGATCTGCAGGCTCAGCGACCACACTGTCGACATATGTCTTAAGGGAATGCTCATCTACAAGGAATGACATTCTTGCCTTCCAAATGACATAGTTGGATGCTCTGTCCAATGTATCCTGATCCCTCAAACCACTGGTTGCCATCTTTGCCACGAAAAATTGTCGAACTACTCCTCTCTGCTCTTACTGTTGCTGCTCAACCAATAAGAGAACGACCTTTTTGGCAGGAAGTCTACTGTGGAAAAGTTCCCTCACTGTGATTTTCTTCTGTTTTGACATTTTCCTGACCAGCAAAACAGTCTCCAGAAAAACTGCGTCCCACCAACTCTTCCTCACAGTGAGGCTTCAGCGCGTCTCCCTCTGCCACAGCAAGATTTCGATCTGGGAGCCCTTCTCTCTGTCAACTCACTCAGACAGAGACTGCCTCGACATTCAACCCTCCAACTAGGACTGCGCAAGCCCCTCTGGGGATTCAAATTGCTTCATTCTACATCTTTTTTGACCTCCTTTTCTGCTCAGAGTTGGGTTCTTTAGCACTGTTCTTCTTGCTCCACCTGCACTTCTCTGATACCAGGTGAAAAATTCCTTAAACCCAGGAATTCCTACTGTAGCACTAATGATATTTCTTCTACTTGTTAGATTTACATGAACAAGTTATTTGTTGTTTTCTATGGCAAACATTGAAATACATACACTGCAGCCTACACCAATTAGATAATATGTTGAAACAAGAAACTAAACAAGAGATAGATACAACACAAATGAAATAGTTGTTTTTGCACAAATGTCCTCGGAAAAACCCAATGCAGGAAAACCGGTGCAGCAAATCTGAGGGTTTTTATTATTAAGTTGAAGTTATTTCTTAGTACAATCTCTGGATGCCTTGATGGCAATCCAGTACAAAGAATATCACTCGGTAGAAGAAATTAGTGAGATTACCTCACTCTACACTGCAAGTTCCACTGATTCGATAGTTGAACCAATGAGTTCCCCGACTACTTCTTCGCTACCCCTGTGTGGGCCCCACTTCAGCCTCTAAAGCCCTGCATCATCTCAACTAAGAATCGATTTTCCTTTAGAAGCCTTTTCCAGGCCTCCCAGCTCAGAAACGTCAACCTCCTCAGCAAACTCGAACTTCTGCGTTGGAGGCCTTTGTGCTACTCTACCTGGGGCCTACGTGACCCCTTCCTAGCTCTACGTCACCCTCTCTGCCCTCCATGCTACCTCCATTGTGTGTCTATTTGCCTCTCTGTCAAGTATTCTTGGCTCTAGAGAAGATCCTCCAGCCAAAACTCCCTCTGCCCCTCTCTAGGTGATCACTACAAATCACTGTGCTGCCTCTAGCTTCAACAATTCGATCTAACTGATCAACTCTCTATGTTGTTTTCCAAATGACCTCAAGCCTCCTTAAATAATCTTCTCATTGACAATCAACAGCCCAGATTAGAAGCTAATCAATGGCTAATATCATTTATGTTTGATTCTCATCTTCTTCTAAAAGTTACACCCACAGTTAGGTTAAAATCCATTAATTATTACAATTTCCTAAGTTTAGACCTAGGGTCCCATTGAAAATAATTAATTATTTTAATAAAATTGTCTCCAAGTGGAATTTCCCAAAACGTTTTCTGGATTCTTTGGAATACATGTGCCCAAGCCTCCCTACAAAATTTGAGACTTAGAGCACATCCAATGCTACCAGAAATCAACAAGAGACACCAAAACTTTGATTTTATTCTTCTCTTCCTCCTTGACCAAACTCGCACTCCTTTTAGCCCCTTCCTTCAACTTCGCACTTCTTCCCAGCTTCCAGCTTCAAATATCAAACTATGCTTGAAAGAGTGAGATGCTCAAATGACGTCGAACTGCCTTGTATATATAGCCTTCCAATGAGATCGAATTGCCTTCCTTGAGGTCGGCGTGGTCTTCTTGAGGCCGACTTGGTGTGTAGGTTATATAATTCATTTTTTTACTCAAAAATAATTACTTTTACACATGCAAAAGCCCAAGAATGGTCTCATAAAATATACAATGACTCTAATGACTCTTTATTTATCCTATGAGTCCACAATGGGGACTTTGACTAATAAAATGATGACCCAAGCATGAAACCTATGCTTTAATAAATCATTGTATAATAATAAAAATTCTTTCAAATGCATTTTATGAAGATCGAACCTAGTTACATTTTTCAACACTCCCTCTTAACTAGGGAGGTATTCATACGAAAGATCTCAAACTATATGAACTATGAAGAGTTTAGGCACTGCATTGCCATGGACTAGATTCCTGACCAGGGAAATCTATCCAAGGTCTCTCAACAATTTAGGTACTGCAATGCCACGGACTAGATTCTGACCAGGGCAATCTATCCAAGGGGGACTAACATGGACTAAAGCTTTCAGCTTCTCTAAGTACCATCAAGCTCCCTTTCTAACCATCAACCTAGGGATCTAGATGTGTATCCAAGGTTAGAGCTCCATGATTAATGCCACCCTCCCTACTTCGGGAACTAGACATCAATACATAGTGTTGGCCAGATGTCCTCCTAAGCAATGTGTCTCACACACAAGGCCTCAACAAATCTCTCCCAAACTTTTATCATCATCAACATAATCAGCGATATCGACTAAATCAAGCATGCTTCTAAGATACTCAAACTTCTTATTAGGAAGAGACTTTGTTAGTATATCAGCTACCTGATCGTCTATCAGGACATACTGTAGCTTCACGATCCCATCCTACACCAAGTTCCTAATATAGTGGAACTTATTGTTGATATGCTTAATCCTAGCATGAAACACAGGATCTCCGAACATCTTGATACAACTTTGATTGTCACAATTAATCATAGTAGGATCCAGAGGCTTCTCAAACAAATCTGTCAAAAGCTTCCTCAACCATACAGGCTACTTTCCTACTTCGCATGCAGCCACATACTCTATTTTAGCACTACTCAAAGCAATAGGATCTTGCTTTCTACTCATCAATGAGATCATGGCAAATCCCAAACTAAAGCATCCTCTGGTAGTGCTTCTTCCATCGATCTCACTACCACCCCAATCAAAATTTGTGAAACCAATCAACTTGACTTCCTTGCTATTATATTTTAGGCAGTGATATATCGTACCACAAAGATATCTCAATATATGCTTGGCAGCTATCCAGTGATCATGATGAGGCTCCAAACGAAACTGACTAAGGATGTTCATAGCAAAGCATATATTCGGCCTATTAATTACCAGATACATCAAAGAACCTACCAATTGTCGATAGGAGGTACGATATACGAGGCTTGAGTCGTGCTCCTCAACTTCTTGAGAATGGTGATCATAGGAGTAGTGGGCTTGGAATCCATCATGCCAAATCTCTACAACAACTTGATGATGTACTTTCCTTACCCCAAATATATCTCCCCAGGATTTTGCCATACCTCAAAACCTAGGTAATAGTGCATCAATGCTAGATCCTTCATCTCAAATTCAGCTGCCAGCATCTTCTTGCATTCTTGTATTCTTCTCTCCACACCTATGATGAATAGATCATCCACATACAATAGAATAATGATTGGCTCATTATTCACAACCTTGATGTAGATATTTGGATCAGCGGAACTCTTCATCAACACAGTTATTAGAAGGTATGCATCCATTCATGCATACCGTGCCCTAAGAGCTTGCTTCAAACCATACAGGGCCTTCTTGAGTTTACAGACATGAGTATCCCTACCATTTACCTCAAAGCCTTCGGGTTGCTCAATGTATACTTCCTCATCAATGGTCCCATTCAAAAATGTTGTCTTCACGTCCAATTGATGGATGTTCCATCCCATTGTAGCAGCCAACGAAACCAAAGATCTAATGGCAGTATACCTTGCAGTGGGTGCAAAGGTTTCTTCATAATATATTCCTTCCTTTTGAGAGAAACCCCTTGCAACAAATTTGGCCTTGTATTTATCATTGTTTCTAGCAACAGCGTGTTTGATCTTGTAGAATCCATTTTGAGGTGACAACCGATATGTCACTAGGTCTAGGAACAATTTCCCAAACCCCATTCTTCATGATGGTTTGATATTCTTCCTACATAGCTTTCTTCCATACTTCTTGATGAGTAGATTCTTCAAGTGTAGATGGTTCTGCTTCAATTAGTCTTGTCAAATATGTAGCATATCCATAATATCTCTTTGGCCTTTTGCTTTCCCTAAAGGTTTCTTTCGCAGCTCCATGTCCTTCAACGTCTTCAAGAGTGGCTTTTAACAAATTTGGCATTTTCCTTGTGCTTGGTATGACCACAGGTTGACTAGGCTCACTTGGTCCTTCTTCTTCCTCTTGAATTGTAGAAAGGTTGTCGGGTTGTACTTTTTCTTCTTCAAATATGGGTAGATCTTCGTCATCGGAATCAATACGAATATCCTTTGATCTTTTGTAGGCTTGATTTACATCAAATATAACGTCTGTACTTACTTCAATGTGTCTCCCTTCCTTAATGTAGATTCTATATGCCTTTGAGGAGAGACTATAGCCAATGAAGGTCCCTTTGCTGGTTGTGGAATCCAACTTCTTTCGTTTTTCCTTTAGAACATGGTTATATGCAAGACTCCTAAAGATTCAGAGATGGCCCTCACTTGGCTTCTTTCCTGTGAATGCTTCCTCAAGTGTCATATTATCAAAAATTCTATGAGGACTTCTATTTTGAATATATACGATAGCCATTGTTGCTTCTCCCCATAGAAACTTTGGTAAGTCTTGATCAAGTAGCATTGCTCATACACCTTCTTCAATTGTCCTATTCTTTCTTTCAGCCACTCCATTTTGTTCGAGATAGTAGGGAACAATAAGCTCCCTCTTAATTCTTGCTTCTTTACAATATGCAATCAATTTTTTAGAAGTGTATTCCCCACCATTGTCGGATCTCAAAGTTTTTATCTTTCTTTCGGTTAGGGTTTCCACTTCGCATCTAAACACTTTGAATTTTTCAAATACTTCATCCTTTTTCTTGAGAAGGTAGAGCCATGTCTTAATTCTTGCTTCTTTACAATATGCACTCAATTCTTTAGAAGTGTATTCCCCACCATTGTCGGCTCTCAAAGTTTTTATCTTTCTTTCGGTTAGGGTTTCCACTTCGCATCTAAACTCTTTCAATTTTTCAAATACTTCATCCTTTTTCTTGAGAAGGTAGAGCCATGTTTGAATTCTTGCTTCTTTACAATATGTAATCAATTCTTTAGAAGTGTATTCCCCACCACTGTTGGATCTCAAGGTTTTTATCTTTCTTTCGGTTAGGGTTTCCACTTTGCATCTAAACTTTTTGCATTTTTCAAATACTTCATCCTTTTTCTTGAGAAGGTAAAGCCATGTCTTTCTAGAGTGATCATCAAAAACTTTACAAAGTAAAGATGACCTCCAAGTGACTTGTCAGAGATGGACCCACAAACATCAGAATGTATGAGGTCTAATATTTCTTTCGACTTTGTTTCACTATTTGAAAATGGTTTTCTTGTATGTTTTCCCAAAGAGCATCCCTTGTAAACTCCTTCATGATCTTCTTTGATATCGGGGATGCCATGAACTAGATGTAAGAGTGGGAATGTCCTTGTAGCAAAGATGACCATATCTTCTATGCCATAGCTCAATAGGAGAGATTTCCATATAAAGTAGGGCTTAAGGAGGTGGTGTAATAACTCTATACAAACTTCCTTCATGAACTCTGATAACCCTTGCTTTATCAATACTTGAATCATTTCCCCAAACCAAGACCTTTCCATCAACAAAACAACTCTATCCCCTTCATCTTCTATGCAAGAAATTGAAAGCAAATTCTTTTTCAAACCTGGAACATATAGTATGTTGTTGAGATGTAGTTTTGCTCCATTCTCAACCTTCAAAGATGTTGATACCAGGCCTCTAACAGCATAGATTTTGTTGCTCCCAATTCCATTGAATGGGAAGATGGTTCCTTTGATAGAGTTTGTAGTTGTTTACTTTCCCCTATCATATGCCTTGATGCTCCATTGTCAATGATCCATGCATTATCATCATTGAGGGATCCTATAAGTGCAGCTAAGAACCCTTGGATTTTGACCTTGTTGAATAAGTAGTAGACAATCTTCTTCATCCATCTTCCTGTAGAACTAAATCCCATTCTTATCATAGAGGAAGAAATCATTTCCTTCAAGCCAACGAAGTGATATTCAATCTTCTTCGACCTTAGCTCTGATACCATGTTGAAAAATCAATGCTAGTAGGATTAGAGTTAGATTTCTCTTTCTAGATAATTACTTGTGAATTATGTTGGCTTCTTTTACTTATTTGTTATATTATCTTTCATCAAGCAATTACCAAATTATGTGTGCATGAATATCACAAAAACACAAGACACAAGATGTAGCCACTCTGTCAGGGAAAAACCCCCTATCTAGGGGAGAACCCAGTGAAAATCTCTTCCTTCAACAGTTTCCCTTGAGACTCTAGGCAAAGACCTCCTCCACACCAAGCCAGCCTCTCCTTCTTCAATCCAACCTTCCACCTAGCAGCAGCAACACTTTGACCCTAGCAACTTTGACTTGACAGCTTTCGACATCAGCGGCAGCTTCGACTTTGACTATGAGACTTTGATCTTCTCAACCAGCCCACACAAGAGAGAGAGACACTCACACACACCAAAACTTTGATTTTCTTCTTCCCTTCCTCCTTGATCAAACTTGCACTCCTTTTAGCCCCTTCCTTCAACTTCACACTTCTTCCCAGCCTCCAGCTTCAAATATCGAACTATGCTCGAGAGAGTGAGATGCTCAAATGAAGTCGAATTGCCTTCTATATATAGCTTTCCAATGAGGTTGAATTGCCTTCCGTGAGGCCAACTTGATCTTCTTGAGGCTGACTTGGTGTGGAGGTTACATAATTCATTTTTGACTAAAAAATAAGTCATTTTACATCGTTCGAAATCACAAGAAGGGTCTCATAAAATATAAAATGACTCTAATGACTCTTTATTAATCCTACGAGTCCACAATGGGGACTTTGACTAATAAAATGATGACCCAAGCATGAAACCCATGCTTTAATAAGTCATTGAAACAATAATAAAAATTCTTTCAAATACATTTTATGAAGACTGTACCTAGCTACATTTTTCAACACTACAATGGTAAAGATTGTTGTCAGAATAAGAAGCATTGTAAGGATGATAGGATGCATTAGAGCTAAAATAGAGATGACATCATCATAAGAAGCTTGGAAGGATAGTTGAAGTAGAAGCCTACATGGTCATAGCATTCATCATGATAGAAAGGAAATAGCTCATGGTATCTTCATTGAAAGCATATAAGGACAACCAAGTAGAGGTATATATGGTTGGAGGAAAGTCATCTAACAAGATAGAAGATAAAGAAAGGTTACCATACAGGAGCATTTGCAAAACGAGGATCATTCAGATCCTCCACTAGAATCTTTATAAGAAGATTCGCCTCTGCCTAGAAGAAGCAAATGTCTCGCTCCACCTTGTGTGGGATCCATTGTTTAGAAGGATGATGGCAAGGTGACAAAGCAATGCAACATGTCAACATGGTTGAAGTACATTAATCTTCAAGCAAGGAAAGGAAGTTGCCGAAGGAAGTCTAGAAGACCACATGAAGGAAGACGTATGTATATATTTAGATAGATAACATCATATCATCATATGGTTGCAGTTAGAATGGTTGAATGCTCTATCTCATGAGCATGATCGAACAAGAAGGATTTCTTCCATTAGAATGATGCATGAAAGCATGTAGTCAATGTGCCTTGAATGCTTCTACATATTGATAAGATGAAATCAACATAATATGACCTCATATAGAATATGAGGTGGTTGACAAGCTTGGTTCCTAGGTTGAAAGAACCATGTAAAAAAGATCGTGAGGAAAGCAATATGTGAAGAGAGGAAGAAGAGTTCATGAAAGATGCGATGTAGGATAAGATAAGCGATAAACATCCAATAACTAGAAGTATTAGCTATCACATCTCCATGGAGAAATTATGAAGACCTTCATAAACTCTGAAAAAGGAGGATACCCTTGATATTGAATGTCGAGGAGATGGAATCATATGTATAGGATGTTTATGTTGCAAGAAGTTGATGTCATGATGAAAGGCCATCACAAAAGGTAACTTTGATTTGATGTTCATTTTTTATTTTTGAAATCATCTGGTTGGGTTGAAACAGGGCTACCAAAAGAAAGTTGTAGATGTCACCTACAACTAGTACTCATGTGATTAAATGGAAAATCCTAAAAGAAACATGACTTGGAAGAGGTAGTTGTATGAAGAAAAGCCAAATGTGGACTAAAAGATCACTTTCCGATGAATAGAAGGATGTAATGACTATTGGTTCAACATATGGTTTGTTGAAGGAAATTGACGAATGGTCGATGCCCTATGAAGAAGATATAGAAGATGAAGGCTCCATGATGAAGAAGTTGAAGTTCATGACATTGAAAGAGGAGCCCTACAAGCAACTGATAGTACCATGATCTCCACCAAAGAGAAGGTGGTTGTTGATTGGAAGAAAGCCCCTAGTTAAGAGGGAGCTTGGGCAAGTCTGCAAGTAAGAGGGAGTTTGGGTATATTCCTTTTATAGGAATGTGTAGATCCTCCCTACTTGAGAGGGAGAGATAAACACATCATTCTTGTCTTTATGTTATGAAGAAAGAATGGAGGATTGGATAAGCATCTGAGATTGATTCTGATGCTCTTTGAGGATATGGTAGGGAATCCAAGAGGCAAGAGTAGTTGAAGAGGAAATTCCTTGAGGATGTGTTATTCCAAGATAGGAATTGTCCTAAAAGACATACCCTTTGAACACCCAGGTGGGGTATGTAGCTTGAGAGACAATGATGATGGGGTCTATCAATCATTTGTCTCGCCAGCATTGTACTTTGATCTTGTGGAGAGATAGAGTTTTCAATCAAGGCCTTGTCATGTGACAATGTTGGTTGGTATGATGAGATGCAATGAGATAAGCTGAATTAATAGCTTATGAGATGGCTTACCATTCTAACTCTTCTTATGAGTATTCTTCAGTTTAAGAATGTCCAAGTACCATGTATGAATTATGAATACCTCCCTAGTTAAGAGGGAGTGTTGAAATTTGTAACTAGGTTCAGTCTTCATAATGACATTTGTAATCATGATTTTATGTATTTGATATAAAGAGAAAAATAAAATTATTATTGTCATCCTTGAGGCATGGGTTTCATGCTCAAGGTTATTTGATTTATAGGTCAAGCGACTATTGAGTGCTTCTAGGGCTTGTTTTTGAGTCAATAACTCATAAGAGACATTGTCATGTACGAAAGACCCTTTTGGGCATGCTGCATATTGTAAAGAAAATTTATACGAGGCAAATTGGAGTCAAAGACCCTCCAAGACCTCGTCATAGTACTACAACAAGTCGCCCTTCCAAGAAGAACAAGTCGGCATATTAGGGCACTCAAAGAAGCCTATAAATAGAAGCACTCGGCCTCATTCAAAGGACATCAATCATTCATCAAGAAGTTCGATCACAAGGCAAGAAGAAGTCTTGTATCAAGCGAAGAAGGAAGAGACAAGAAGAAAGATAAATCGAAGTATTTCAAGCATTGTTTTGGGCTTTCTTTCCTCACACGTGAGAAGTTAGGGCATCAATCTTGTTGTATCAAGTATCGAATTATAGCCATACTAGGAAGTCATATCGAATTGCAGTCAACTAGGAAGCCGAGATTTGTCTCTAAAAGAAGTCTCCCTTGCAAGACAAATTACCAAGAGAAGAAGCCATCTCAAGCGAAGAAGAGCAAAGGGTAAAAACATTGTATTCTCCCACGCATGCAAAAACTAGAGTTTCTACAGTAGCCAAAATTGCAGCCATAAATTGCAAATCCGAAGTAGAGGTCGAAAGAAAGAGTTGCAGTGGATGTCAAGTTAGTTTTGACTTGCCTTGGATTTGCCAAAAGAAAGTTCTTCAAAGGAGAAGTTTGACTTGTTCTTGGAGGGTTCTTGGTCAAGGATCATAGGTCTTGGAATTCATCAACTGAAATTCTATAAGAAGAAGAAGAAGAATTCTTGTGGGTTTTCCTCTCAAAAGAAAAAGTTTTGGCCCTGGCTGATAGCCTATATCTTGTGTCGTCTTGCCTCATTGTTCTTTCTTGTTTGGTAGTTGTTTGATGATAAGAACACTAATTATAATCAAGTGAAAGAAGAAGTTAATCAAATTAAGTAAAAACACATAACAAGTAGTTATCAAAGTAAGAGAAATCACCTAATCGAACTGCCCCTGCCCCTAGATTTCTCAGCTTTGATCTTCGTTGACTTTGGAAGAACTTGGTTTGTTTGGAAGAGATCTTATTGTTGGGGCAGCTTGGTCCTTGGGAGGAACTTTGGCTTTGGTCTTGGGTCTTGGAAGTCTCATTTTGAACAGATTCTATAAGAGAAGTATTATTTATAGGTTTCCCCTTGGAGGGGTTTTTCCCTTGCTTGGAGCCTATATCTTGTGTACTTTGTCTCTTTGTGATCTTCATTGTTTTGGTAATTACTTGATGAACAAGAAATAAAAGTAATAAAAAGGCCAACTAATAATCACAAGTAATTATTAAAGAAAGTCAAACATTATATACTGGATCCTTGATTTTCCAACATGGTATCAGAGCTAAGGTGCAAGAAGGAGACTGAAGATCTCATCTTATTTGGCACTCTCTACTCAATGTCAAGGATTATGAATAAGGCTTTCAAGTTTCTTGGGAGTCTCATTGTGACTATCAAAGAATGCATTGGAGCCTCAGGTTGGAGCCTTTAAACTGGGGCATTGGAGCATCCTACAGGTTGGAGCCTCCTTCAATTGGAGCTAAAACTTGATGTAATTATTTTTTAAGACAAATATTAAGAAGCGTTCGATGGTTTTTGACCCAGAGGGGGTTTGCCACCTGAAATATTTGTGTCTACTATCTTGATTATTGTGCAATGTTGAATGGTATTGTTCACTATTCATGAATGTTTATGTTTATCTTATGCTAATGAGAATTAATGCTCTGAAGATTAAAATTAACTAATTGGACAGAAATATTGATTCACCCCACTCTCAGTGTTCCCACTAGAACAAGCAAAGTGTGGAGATTTTATCTGTTGTTTTGATGAAGAAGAGGACAACCAAATTGAATGGGTGCCAATTATAAAGTTCAAGGAAACATTGAGCCAGTGTATGTGGCACTGCTACTTCAAGTATGTTCAGAAGATTGACTGAACACAAGTAGCAGCATCCTACATTGGAAAATGGAGGAATATGAAATAATTATGCTATATAATTTGATTGTTTTCAACCGCCAAGGAAAGACATAATCCAAGACAAAGACACTAAAGGAGGTGTTTAGAACTTTGATGGGAAGGAGCCTGTGAAGACATGCACAGATGGAGGTAGCAATATGGAGTAAAACTAAAGTTTAAGTCAGCCTCTGCCAGCAGGCTAGAAGATTGACACAAAATTCGAGCAGGATAAATAACAATTCTAGTGCTCAATCCAGCCATTTACAAATAAAAATTGTGTATGCAACATGCATATTTATGAGTTTTGACATTTGAAAGATTTAATGCATTGCAATGAGAAGTTAGTCTATAAAAGCATACAGAGAATACCATACAATTTGTATCCATTTTCTCACCCACACAATACATCGGCATCCAGTCAGTTAAAAAAGAATTCACTTTTATGGTATTGCAACATACTTTTCTTTGAGCTTGCTCAAAAAGAATGTGGCAAATGGTATGTCAACTAAAATCCCTTCAAACATTGCCTGCAAAATAGAAACATAAAATAAGATGCATGTGAGCTAGCTAATTTTATTTTTCCATTATTTTTGCTGCTTTACTGATGTGTCACCATAGAAATAAAGGCACATAATGTGAGGAATTGAAACAGACTAATACATTTATTTCAAGTCAAATGCAAACTATGCTCTAACTGTCATGCACCTAAAAAGTTAGCCCCTGCTGTAACATGGCACCTACCCATTACAAATCAAAGTTGCTTCCTTGTAAAGTTGTTCACACTAGCTTTTAATGAAAACTAACTTTAATAATATAAAATGTCTCTAAAAACTAGATAAAAGAAATAATTCTTTATCCCACATCACCCCTTTCCAAATGTAAAATGAATATTTACCTCCATTACAACCTCCTGAATATGTCAGTTCTACTCATTTGCATTCAGTTGCGAAGAAAAATATTTTAAGGAATCATACCAGTTTTAAATTTTTAACAAGCTTAAACTTTTTCTATTATTACAATAATCCTACATGGAAATTCGGTAAAGCAATATTAAAAAATTTATAAAAATTTAAATATAATAAATCTAACAATTTTCATATTAAACCAAACCAGCAACTTAAATTTCCATATCTATTATTGGCCATAAATGGCTAATGGAACTATAAAATATACAAAGAAGAGTGAACATTGGGTAAGCCATGAACCATGTTTTACTTTTGACTACTCACAAATTACAAAGTTGTGAAATTCAATTGCCCCAATTTCTCATTCAATAAAAGGGTTGCATCATCAATTTGAACAATGCAAGCATAAAGCCCTGGCATTAATTAGATGCAGGAAACAGAGAGCTTTTCCCCATCATCAAGATATGCATAAGCCACAACATGTAACTTTTCATTAACATCTTTCAGAACAATTTTGAACGGTGAAAGAGCAACTTTCTTCCAATTTTGAGTCATCTGATGAGTGAAGACCAGATTTGCACAAGACCACAAGGGCACAGACAGATAGTGTAGAAGTGTCCCTAATATAAAGTTTCCCATCACAATTCTTGTTATGATCTAGAGAAGCAAAAAATGAAGCATCCCTTGCAATATGAGACAATACAGTCAGTGGAAGTGGTGTAGGCATGAGATCGTGGAAATCACAGAAAAGGTCATCATAATTCTGTGGGCAATTATGTTGTCATTGTTGTTATTAGAAGATCCTTGCTTCCCAGCATGCTTAGATACGATAATTTTATTAATGTCCAACAGATGAACATAAATAGGCCAATCAGACTGCTTAGAAAATTTCTACAATTTTTTAAAGCATTTATTATCAATATGCCCTAATTTATCACAATACCCGAGCTCCTTTTTCAGTTTTTCCATTCTTGATTCAGCAGAACTTGATGCTCTGTGCACTTTTTCAGGACTCTTATCACAGTTCTTATAATGTTAATGTTGCTTATCTTTGGCAAGATGAGCCTTACCTTGTGATATTAGTACGTACCCAGTTTTGAATTTTTCATTCAGATATTTTCATAAACACTTCGTATGAGACCTCTTATTAAATTACTTGAATATAAAAGATAGAGAGAATTGAGAGAGATATTCCTTCAAACATATGGCATGAATATAAATATAAACGGGATAAATTTCAATGAACAGCAAATGAATTCAGTTAGTCTTTATCAGTCTGCTACAGGAAATTACATGGCCATATTCTTACTTCAAAACTTGGGAAATGATTCAGAAAAATGACACTATTTACTGTATAAAACTCTGGCCCTCCCAGGGTGATTTGGCCCCAAAAATGAATGCTAACCTAGCTCTGCAATCTCGCTTTCAGGTTTGCTGAGAAGTTGTACGTCTTTTGATTACTCCAAGGAGACTCAGCCTGCTCGACCTTCTGAATGATACATCTCCTTAAGGAGACTCGTCCTCCTCAAAATAAAATGGCACGGCCTGTCTAATAATCAGTCTTCACACCTGAGTTACTCGGCCTCCCCAAAACACTTCGATCTGTTCAAGAATTTGGTCTCCAAGGTATATAAATCTGCCCTTCAAGAGCGCTCCCATCTGCACCTTGATTTCCACCTTCTAGAGGGTAAACAGCCAAAACCCTGCACTTTCGAATTTTGGCCTCCTACAAGATGAGTAACCCAGCCTGCAAGATCTGAGGAAACTAAGCCTCTTACACAGATCAGATTGACCTTTCAAACTTCAATGGAACTCTTCCTCTTCTACTGGTATAGTCGGACTGCTAATGGATGATGACTCCAGCCCTCACTGTCTCAGAACTAAGATTCCATCCCTTGCTTGCCTCAGAAGATAATTCACTGCCACAGAATGATTAATCCAGCCCTCACTGCTCAGAGACTAAGATTCCAGCCCTCACTGCTTAGAGACTAAGATTCCAGCCCTCACTTCTCAGAGACTAAGATTCTAATCTTCATTTTGCCTCAAAAAGATGATCCTCCAATGAGAATTTGGTTCTATAGCCAGAAAGACAGAAGGATTGCCTATGGTGGAATCTTTCACCACCAAAACCAATCTGGAAAAGGGGTCTTAAAACCCTCCAAAATCCTCAGCTCAAAAACCAGAAAGAATTAACAATCATATGATGATAATGAACCTCCTCCCTCTTTTATATAGTTTTGTCTTGGGATTTTACCCACCTAAATTCAAATTTATGTTACTTTTCCCTCCTAAATTCAAATTTAAGTTACTTTTCAATTTCCTTCCTTTTTAATTGCCATATGGGGTTACTTGCATCTGCTCTGCCGCTCTACAACTCTAACCCTGGGCCTGCATCTTTTCGGTGCTTATGTAGCTGACCGACTATGGCGATGGGCTCAAAGGAGCCTGCTCCCCCTCCCAAGGACGACCTGGCTGCATTTCAAGCACTCGTTTTCATGCTGCAAAAAAAGTCACAAAACAAAGAAAATCAATCGAAGTTTGTCAAGAAGGCGGAAAACATCTTGTATGTCATGCTCCCATCTGCAATCCAACGCACAACCCTCACCTACTCAAATAGAGCTTTGGTGGGGAAATTCACTAGCATGCGGCCTTCCCCAAAATTGATGGATCAAAAAGACTTGGAAGCCAATGATGAAGGGAAACATCACTCTGTTCGTTGTGGTAACAGTTTCTACGCCTTTTTGTTCAAGATCAAGGAGGATCGAGATGTTATTTTCATAAATGGGCAGTATTTCTTTGGAACCAAAATGTATGTATCTCAATTGATGGTCATTAGATTTCAATCCGAACGAAGACATCCCTATCTCTATCCCAGTCTAGGTAAAACTTCCAAGACTCTCGCTTTCATGTTAAAGTGATGATTGCTTGTGTGCCACTAGGAACGAGTTAGGACGCTATCTGGATCACGTCGAGACCAAGCGCTATCAATTTGATTGCGCAAAACTTTGTGTGGAGGTAAACCCGGAAAAAGAACAACCTTCAAAAATCAAATTAACTCAAGGGGAGTGTCATTACCAAGCTCTGGACTACGAACAAATTCCCTTTAAATGCCGATTCTACCATGAATATGGGCATTTTTCCAAGGACTACAAAAAAGTGTAGCCTAATAAAGCAGAAGGACAAAAGAAATCTCAAGAAGAGCAGTGGAAAACGCAATGAAGGGGAGGAAACAGAGGTTGGACAGCGACAAATAGAAACCCACAAGGGAAAAATTGAAGTGCAGCTTCCACCTCGACAAACCCCTTTGAATCCCTTCAATCACAAGGCAAACCTGAGGAAGAAGCACAATAGAAATAAAATGAAGCTCCAAAGACAAATGAAGTTGAAACTCTAGAGGCAAACGAAGAAACCTTAGGAACAGAAGAAGGGGAAATTCGCCATTCAAGCCCTGAGAAAATTAATTATCAAGAAGGAAAAGAATCCTCTCCAGTTAGGGTTCAAAACAGACTAGATCCTCCAATCCTAGTCCAAAAGAAAATTAGCCCACCAACAATAACCAAAGGAACACGGGTAGGAACCATAGTCATCACAAGGAATACAAGGAAAAGCATGAGTGGGGGGGCTTGATTCAACCAATCAAGAAACAGAGAGCCACAAGAAGGGTCAAGGAAGACTTTCAAGCAAAGAAGAACAAGGGGTAGAGAGGTTGAACTGAATAAAAAGCTCAGAAGCCAACCCCAAATCACGAATGTGCTTAAGTATGTGGAAAATTATAAGCAAGGGAGCGCCAAAGTAGGAGGTCATAAGAAATCCAACCCCTTCAAAAATCATTGAAAGTAGTTTCATGGAATACAAGGGGATTGGGATGTTGGAGAATGTATTTGGGCAGCTAATTAAAATGATTCTTCTTATCCTTGATAAAAGTTTGTGATCTTATATTATCATCTTTATATTCTTAGTTAAATTCTCTTCATCAAACAATTATCAAGAGCATAAACAATAAGAACAATGGACGCAAATAGAGGCTCCAAGCCAGGGCAAAACCCCTCCAAGGGGAAAACCCAAAAGAACTTATCTTCTTATATAATCTGATCAAATAAGAAAACTAAGACCCAAAACCAAAGTCAAGACCTCCAAACACCAAGTCAGCCCTCCAACAAAGCCCTTTCAAATATACAAAAGTAAACCTTTGTCAACAAAACCCAAATCTCATCAAACTTGCTCCAAACTAAAATTTTGGCCTCCAACTGCAAAATTTTGTACCTGCGTTTACTTCAAAAATCTCGGCCTCTTTAACTTTTGCAAAAACCGTATCTTTTTCACACGTGAGAGAGAGAAGGTCTCCTTCCTTCACTTTCCTTTTCTCCTTGTTTCCTTGTCTTTTCGCTCTTCTTTTGTCCTTTTATTGCAAATCAAACTTGGTGAGTGAGTGCTACAAATGTGGTCGAAGTAGTCTCTATATATACCTTTTGTATTAGGTCGAATGACCTCTTTTAAGCCAACTTGTCACTGGCAAGGTCGACTTGTGCTAGGACAATTATTTGACTTTCTAGACTCAAAATAAATTGTTTTACCTTATTCATCTTGCCCAGATGGGTCTTATATATATGGCATTGACTTTCTTGACTCATGACAATTAATCTTACGACATGAAAAACCCTAGAAGCATGAACAGCATGCTTAACCTACAAGACCAATCAAAAGAAGCATGAAACCCATGCTTGAAAATAATATTTTTCTTTTCTTCTTCTTATAGCATAAGATATACATAATGACATGAGTACAATGAAAATTATGAAGACCAGAACTAGTTCCATTTTCCAACATTCCCTCTTAACTAGGGAGGTATTCATAATTGTACACCTAGTACAAGGATATTCTCAAACTGAAGAGTTCTCATAAGTTCATAACAAGAGTCAAATTGATAATCCATCTTTAAGCATCAACATCATGACCAACATTGTCAACATAGTAAGGCCTTAACTTGACAAGCTCTTCTTATATCAAAGCATAATGTTCGGAGGCTTTACACAAGATACCACACTACCTCTTCAAGCTACATACCCCATCTAGATGTTCACTTGGTATGTCCTTTTAGGACTATTCTTATCTTGGATTCCTAATCCTCAAAGAATATTGGTCCTCTTCAACCACTCTTATCTTGGATACCTGTCCAATCCTCAAAGAGTGTCGGTCCACTTCCTATCTTGGATTTTCTATCCTCAAGGAAATCTCAGATGATTATCCAATCCTCCATTCTCCCTATCATGGCCTTCACTTAGACGTACAGTTATTAGTCCTGGTCTAGTGCATGACACATGATAGAAGAGAATACAATGTTCATCATCACCCCCTCCCAACCAAGGAGGATATCTTCATTCCCTCTTTAATCAAGGAATGGATCCTTGCTCCTTCAGAAGTATTTGAGGAGACTTCCTACTCCCTCTAAAGCATAGGGGAGATTTTTTTACTTCCTTTCAATTGGGAAGTCATAACCACAAGCTTTTTAGCTTGTCTTCATTAATGTATCTGCTACTACTTCTTCATGGAGATTTTTAAGTAGTAGCGACATGGCTCCTCCTTTCTTTTGCATCTCATCATGTTGAGCTTCTACCTTACTGGATATTATGTAGCCATCCTCTTCCTTTAATCTTGTGACAAAGTTTAGGCCATCAACCTTACATATCACTTTCCTTTAGTCATGATTATAAAGGCATTCTATTAAGCCTATCATGGCTCCCTTTAAACATGAAAGTGGTCTTCATTAAAAATTAGGTTATCCTCTTATATTGCTACCTTTCAATCCCAAGATGATGTAAACATCTTGACTACAAATCCTTCAAGGATTTTCAAAACCATTCACTCAATCCATATATTCCTTGAATCGAGTTCAACACCAACAGTTGAACTTGCCTCAACTGCCATTATGCAATTCTGCAATATCCTTCTAGGTAGCAAAACAATATTTTTATCAGATAACCAATACCAAAACATCAATATCATAATTAACTCATTATGGTGGCCTCTTTGGACTTTGCTTTCTTCTCAGATCAACATCCTTTCGCATAATTCATCTCCATATTGTATAAGAATCTTTCTCCATGCATTCATCTTGATCAGGGTGACCACAAACTTGATTACCAAGCTACAATATCTTTCTTGGAGTTGTCAATGTAAACTCCCTTTCTTTCTTTCGGAGAATATATTTGATGTTGATCAATATTGTTATATTTGTGTCATGCAATCTTGTGTGACAGCCATGATCTCTAGCCATTCCAAAGCATGTCAAGTTTCTTCTTTTAACCATCAAGTAACCATATGAAAGGCTTTCCAAACATACTTTTACAACCAACTCTTTTATAAGATTCTTGTAGATATGAACCCTACCCTAGAAAAGAGTTACTTAAAATGTGAGTACCTTTGCTTCCATACAATCATCTAGCCATCCTTTCTTGAACGAGCTTGCTTCTTATTCCTATCAAAGATCGAATTCTTTTCCCAAGAAGAAAAAGACTTTCACTATGCCTTTCATACTGCAACTTGACCATCTACATTCCTTCATCCTTCAAGAGTATTGTTTCCATACTAGATGAAATATGTACCAATCATGTCATAATGCTTCTTCCAAGGACCTTTCAAAATGATGGTTCTTATAGGATCTTTATGATCCCTCTTTGCAAAATGACTACCTCTAACATTGTGTTAGAAAATGATTGGATGAACTATAACATGCAATATGATCCCATTCTTCTCATTCTTTGACAGCTAGATAACCTTTCAAAGCAACTTGGTTAAGTAGACTCTAATTCCTCTACTATCATATGCTTCTATCTATGATGCCATGCTTTTACAAAAATCAAGACTCTTCTAGAGAATGCAATAATGCATGCTATTCTACTTTCTACTTGATAAAAGAAAGACAAATTGCATAAAGAACTTGGTAGGATGCAACTTCCTTCAATAGTAAAGATCCTTGGGATCTTCTCCTTTTGGCTTCTTCTTAGGTTCTCTCTTTTCTTCAGCTATGTGAGCTTCACTTCTTTCCTTTCTTTTGTTCTTCATCTTGTTTGGGCAATCCCTCTTGAAGTGTCCATACTCGTTGCATCCAAAGCATTGAATCTTGGACATGTTTGCCTTTCCTTTGGACTTTCCAAAGTTCCCTTTCTAGGATTTTGCAATAAACTTTAGATTTCCCATATGATTTGCCTTTATCCTTGTTTCTTCCAAGATGTGTTGAGACCATTGTTCATCAAAAGGAGTAATATCCCTTCACTAATCACAAAATTGTTTTAGTCAGATGGCAAGGCATTTAGTACATAAGTAGTCACCTCTCGATAGGAAATGACTCTCCCAAGCCCTTGGAACTAGACTTACAACTATAAGATCTTTATAAGATATGTATACATATCTCCTTTCTTTGACATAGTTCTCAAAGGTTTGCATCTAGGGTTTCCAACATCACCGACTTGTTGCCCTTCAACAACCAAGTTGTTCAACTTCGACTCTATCCACTAGTAAAAACATGTCAAAAAGAAGAGATAATCATGCATTGATTCTTGGTCCTCTTGTCCTCGGGTTCTGTGCAACTTCTGATCACTGGCTAGGGCATACATCAACGCGAAAGTTTGCTCCACAACTCTGCACTTTCCTTCAATTTCATACCCTCATACATGCATTGTACTTTTCGTGTATGCAACCTAGTGTGTAGAGACTCGTGCACAAAATCAACCTAGATCTCTACTTCAATCCCTCGGTCAACTACCTATTATCCTCAACCCTCCTTAAACGAAGCTCCTTCTCCTTACTAGGGTCCTTTACTTTTGTGGCTATTTCAAAGACCTTCCTTGATGTATTTTCCCTTTGGATGTCTTCAACAATAGTTTCTTCAAAGAGTGGATGATGATCCCAAGATTCTTTTATGCTTCTTTCTCTTCTAGATGATGGAGTGTAATAGTGATCCTTCCAAAATACCCTATCCTTCTTAAGATGATGAGGTCTTCAATGAAAGCTTGATGCAATAATCTTCCTTCTCATTCCTTGTGTCCTTTTGCAAATGATTCCCTTTGATCTTGAGGTTGTCTTCTCTTTCTTCACCTTAGCTCTAATACCATGTTGGAGAATGTAGTAGGGAAACTATTTAAAAAGATTCTCCTTATCCTTAATAAAAGTTTGTGATCTTATATTATCTTCTTTATATTCTTAGTTAAATTCTCTTCATCAAACAATTATCAAGAGCATAAACAATAAGAACAATGAACACAAATATAGGCTCCAAGGCAGGACAAAGCCCCAATAAGGGGAAAACCAAAAGAACTACCTAACTTCTTATAGAATCTGAACAAATGAGAAAACCAAGACCCAACACCAAAGTCAAGTCCTCCTCCAGGCACCAAGTTAGCCCTCCAACAAAGCCCTTCCAAATAGACAGAAATCAACCTTTGTCAACAAAAGCCAGATCTCATCAAAGTTGCTCCAAACTCAGATTTCAGCCTCCAACTGTAGAATTTTGGACCCACAATTACTTCAGAAATCTTGGCCTCTTTAATTGTTGCAGAAACCCTAACCTTTTTGCACATGAGAGAGAAGGTCTTCTTCCTTCGCTTCCCTTTTTTCCTTGTTTCCTTGTCTTTTTGCTCTTCTTTTGTCCTTCTTTTATTGCAGATCGAACTTGGTGAGTGAGCGCTACAAATAACATCGAAGTATTCTCTATATGTACCTTCTTTATCAGGTCGAATAGCCTCTTCTAGGTCGACATCTCACTAGAAGGATCGATTTGTGCTAGGAGGCTTATTTGACTTTCTAGGCTAAAAATAAATTCTTTTACATGATAAATGTTGCCCAAATGGGTCTTATCCATACAATATTAACTCTCTTGACTCATGACAATTAATCTGATGACATGACAAACCCTAGTAGCATGAAGAACATGCTTAACCTAGAAGACCAATCAAAAGAAGCATGAAACCCCTGCTTGAAAATAATATTTTTCTTTTCTTATTTTTCTTGTAACATAATATATACATAATGACATGAGTACAATGACAATTATGAAGTCTGAGACTAGTTACATTTTCCAACATGGGAAACCCCTTTAAATCCCTAGCTCTAAAAGAATTAGTAGTTCAAGAAAAACCTCATATACTATTACTTCAGGAAACAAAGCTTGAAGAAAGAGATCTTAAATATCTCAAAGTCTTTCTCGTGAAGAAGTGTGGAATTAGCTCATAGTTCTCGTGGAGCTTTTGGTGGTTTAACCACCTTTTGGCTAGAATCACACTTCTCACAAATTGACAGCATATCCTCAAGATTTTTTATGGGGGTTAGACTAGAAGATAAAGATTCCAAGGAGCAGATCTTTGTTATAAATGTTTACGCCCCAATAAAAAATAGAGATAAAAATGAATTTTGGGATTCTCTTATCAAGCTCAAGGATGATCTCTAGCACACACTCTGCATTGTTGGCGGAGACTTCAACATTATCTTGTTCTCTGCAGAAAAGCGCAGGAGAAATATCGTTAGGGATTCTTTCTGAGAGAGGATGGAAGATTTGATCTCCGAATGGGATCTCTTCAACATAGTTCCAAAAAAAGGTAAATTTATGTGGTCAAATAGAAGGGTTGGGGAAGGGCATGTTGCAACCAGGCTAGACCACTTTCACATCCATAGCAAGATCAAAGGTAACGAGTGCATTTCCTATATCTTAGTTCCGGGAGAATCTTATCATCGGCTTATTTGTTTAAATATCGATCCCCTAGAAGATTCGAGACCAATCCCTTTCCATTACAACCCAAGTTAGCTCCAAGAAGGAGGAGTTGTGGATATTATAAAGCAAGCTTGGATTTCCCCTATTGAAGGATCTCCAACCTTCGTGTGGGAATCAAAATTAAAAGCAGTCCAGAGAACTCTCAAATCTTGGGCCAATGTCAACCACAAACCTCATGGTCATCAAAAAATAGAATTATACAGGCAATTAAAGCAGCATCAAAGTTTAACGGAAGTTGGTCCGGTGGAAAGTTGGCACATTGACACAAAGGAGGAGCCAACTAAACAAATCCAAGATATTCGTAGGCAAGAAGAAAAATGTTGGAAGTTAAAATCACGAACTACCTAACTAAAGGCAAGGGATTATAAAACATTATTTTTTCATAAACAAGGCAAGGCTAGGGAAATACGCAATCAGATGAAAGAAATAGCTCCAGAGGGCAGACCAAAAATACCTACCTTCATGGAAATAAAGCAAGAGGCTTTCTCTCACTTTCAGGAGTTATACTTTGTAGATAAAGAAGTCGATCTAGACAAAGCAAGGGACTTTCTCTCATGTATTCCTATCATTGTCTCTAATGTAGAAAATCAATAGCTCTCTAAGGAGATGGAAGGGGAGGAAGTTGTAAAGGCAATATGGTCTCTAAATCCAAATAAAGCCCCAGGTCCAAACGGCTTCTCAATAAGCTTTTATCAATCCTTCTAGTTTCTTATCAAAAAGGGCTTCATGCATATGATTAATACATTGCAAAGGAAATATAAGTTCGGAGGAAACATGAACTCTTCATTCCCCACTCTGATCCCAAAAGAATCCAAATCGTCCTCCTCTCACTTCATGCCAATCTCCCTATGTAACTCTACTTATAAAATTATTACAAAAGTTGTTGCTAACAAGCTAAGGAAGGTTCCTCCAGCAATCATCTCTAAAAATCAGGGAGGGTTCATGCAACATCGACAAATTCTAGATAATGTCATATTGGTTCAGGAGGCCATTCATTCAAGCAAGAGAGGAGAACCTGGCAGGCATCGTCATAAAGTTGGACATGGAAATCGCATTCGATCGAGTAAGTCACTCCTTTCTCTTCTTCTTCATGGAAAAATTTGGATTTAGTGAATAGTTCATAAGATGGATAAAGGCTTGCATTGTCAAAGTTCCACAGAAGCAGAAGTACCAACTTTTGTCATGGTCATCCCATTCTGCAAGTTATATATTGCAAATGATCTTATTAAGACCTTGAGTCTATGTAACAACCTAAGTAAGCCTATAATTTGATGACGAATTCCATTCTAGGAGGTTTTTTAACCTCATTGATTACCTGTGTTTTTAGACGTGGCTAATCAGAAAAGTTTTTTTCCCTCCAACTTAAACCCCAAAGCTAGGGTGAAATTTATTGTCGAATTATTAGGTGAGTCCTAATGTTTTTAGTCGAGTCTAATGTAAAAGTGGTTTACTAGATCATATGGTGTCGCAGATGGGTTATGTGTCTTGAAGGTCTAATCCAAATGTGTATTCCCTATTTGAATCTTGTAAATGAAAAATCTTATGTATTAAAGGACTAAAAAAAATAATTAAATTCCCTCATGTGTAAATTAACTAAATTTCCTGGCAAAACAAAATTAAATCCTAAGACAAATATTAATTAATTAGTGTCAAATTAAATGTGTTGGGAGAATAAATTCTCTAGATGGAAAAATTCGTGGGTCTTGAAAGAATCAATTTTTAAAGGTTCTCCACCAAGGTAATATTGTATATTTCGAGAAAATTTGGATCCTTGGACCTTGGTGGTTAAATCAAAATCAATTTTTTGACAAAATTAGCTCTAAACAATTAATTTTGAGCTTAATTAAAATGGAATAAATGATGAATTCGAAAATTTCTCAAAAATAAAAAATTAAGGGCCAAGATTAAAAGATCTTGAAGTGTTTATCAATGGCTAAAGATTATTTTGATAATGATCAAAGAAACTAACCGTTATTTTTCCATTTGGAGGTTTTATCTATAAATTAGAGAGTCAGTTGAGTCTCTAGTCATCTTGATCTTTGGCTAGAATTGTTGCTGAAGCATTTTGTAAACTATTGTCCTGTTGGGAACTATATTTTCTACTATAATAAAAGACTTTGGGGTACAAATCAAGGTGTTCTTGTTCATTGATCTGTGGTATATATTGACTACGGGCTTCTTATGTGGCACTTTATATTACCATTTTGAGATAATACATAGTGTTTGCAGGTACTCAATCCTTGCTCTCCAAGTTCGCAGATTCTGAGCAAGGGTTACCTTGCTTGGATACTTCGTTTTTATATGGTGGATTGAATCTTCGCTAAGGCTATAGTGAGCATTATTTTCTAAAAGCGTTTTAGTCATTCTTTCAAGGAAAAAATATCTTAAAAAATTATTTTCTCAAAATCTATTTTAAAACCCATGTATATTTTGTATAATAATTTTGTAATATTAATTGTAAATTATTTTTTTAACTTGGGTTACGGTTGTAGATTTATTTTGTATATATTTGGGGTTTGGGTGTTTTTATTTTCATTTGAGCGGGTTGGACCAAGAAGTCAAGTGGAAGTAGAGTTAGATCTAGGCCCTTGAAGGTAAGATCTAGTCTCTTGGAATCTTTTGCAAGGTTTTCATGAAAGAATTTTCAGAAAAATCAAAGAGTTGAAGCATAAAAAAAAAAATTGAGCAAGGGTTTCAAGGGTTTCAAGGTTTTCAAGGCTCCTAGCCCTGGTTTTCTCCTCCAAACCCCCAGCGTCCCCTCTCTGGCCTCCTGCGTCAACCTTTTCAGCCTTTCTAAGGCTACTCGTGACCCTTGGGGGTTGCGGCCTCCCATCTTCTCCCTAGCCGCAGGCCCAAAAGGCCTTACAGCCTCCTCTTCGACCCTCCTAAGCCTATGACAGGCCCTCCATCTCCTCCTCGGCCCTCCATCCAGCCTCTTCTCCCTCCATCCTCCTTCGCTTCCTCTCTTCTCGGTCTCCTCTCCTTCCTTTCTCCCCTCGGCTCACCTCCCTCGACCTCCTCTCCTCTCTTCCCTTGGCCATAGCCCTCAAAGAGCTTGTGGCTTCCCTTTGTGGGCTTTAGGCCCTAGGCCATAGGCCTTAGGGCTTTTCCCTAAGCCTCTAAGTCCTCCCTACCCACTACACTAGCCTCATTAGGCATAGTGTTGGCTCTTTGTAGCCATTTCCTTCATTCGAGCCTTGATCTATCATTCTAGCCCTTTTATCCCCAGAAAATGGTCTTCCTTAGCCTTGTTTTGGCCCTCCTTAGCCATTTTCTGCCCTAGCTTTACCTAAAACCCTAATATAAATTTTAAAAGCTAAACACTCATTGGTTTTGGAGGTTTAAGTTCTCCAAATTAATATTTTTCAAACGGCAACTTGATCCCAAAGTTTCAACGAATTTCAACCATGGGATCATCAAGGCCTTGGTCCTAAGGTTTGATCTCTAAACCCTTGTTATGCTTCAGTTTTACTACAACAGTCAAATCAATAATCTTTAAGCCCTAAAATCACATGTTAAATCATAAGTTTTGACCACTTGGGCATCTTGAATTTGGCCTAGATCAAACTTTTAAGCTTTCTAGAATTTACTGCATAACTAAAAAATTCAAAAAGATTTCTTAGGCATACCCTAATTGTGTGTGCAACCCGAGATCAAGAGGCAAGACCAAGAGCCTCTTCTCAAGGCCGAGAGCAGTAATCTAGGGGTAGGCTGAGAGCAATTGCGGAGCAGAGATTAACCTCTCCGAGGATAATTGTTGGCTGCAGTAGCAGCATATTGAATTTGTAAAATATTTGTTTGCTCAAAGAACAATCAGTAGAATCCCACAACAAAGAAAGCATGTTTTCCCTTTTGGGTTTCCTAGGCAAAACACTAGTGTCAAATTTATGCGTGTGCATGTGTTTTTATCTTAAGTATTTTCCACTGCATGTTGAAGGTTAAGAAACTTTGTATCTTGGTGAAAGTTAAAACATGGTTTCAATGTTCAATTGCCCTGATTTTCCAGTAAATTAGAATAGTCACAGAGTTTCAAGAAAAAATTAACATATAATGCATATTAAAAATCGTCATAAGGGATCACTTGGAAGTTAGTCAATAGTTTGAATATTTTATCAATATTTGTAGATTTGCCATGTCTTGTTGAGATAATTCTTTCAAACCCACTTTGTTATTCTATAAATGAAAAGGGAAAATGTTCTAAGTAAATAAGTAACTAAACTGGCAAAGGAATCATGTCAAATCTTGCTTCACTAAAATATTTAGAAATCAAATGTTGTCAAACATAAGACAACAAGGTTGAGAATTGAATATATATGAAGAGTGTACAAACTTGTGGATATAATAATCAAAATCAAACAAGTTCCAAATAAAATACAATAAATTGAGGGCGATAATATATATGATTGAGGCAAAAGTAACCCTAAAATGATGGTACTCTTCCACACAAATAACTTTTCCCATACTCAATACTTAAGTCACATGGTTCGGGTTCAAGTTCAGGTTCGGCAATGATTAGGTTCGATTCGAGCATAGTTGCAAGGGAGCGGCCCCCACCTATCGAATCCGCTCCCGGACTATGCTCCAGGCAGGAGCGCATCGGGAGCGTGCTCCAAGCGGGAGTGCATCAAGAGTGCACTCTGAATTCGTTCCATGTGGGAGCAAATTTCGGGTGCGCGCTTGTTAAAATTGACAACTAGGGCCAAACTCCATGTGGGTCATCTTATTCATGGCAGTTGATATTTTTCCTGGATTCCTCTCTTCGAGAGGTGTAGGATTGATCTAAAGATCATCCGATTCCAACATGTATTTATGGAGATATGAATTTATTTGTATTATTAACAATTTGTAAAGGTCGGCTAGCAACCAAATTACCCCAACTTATCCTCAACGTTGCATTATAAATAGAAGAGGTCTTCAAGTCATTTGACACACTCATCTCTTGTGATCTCTCTCCACTCGTTTGGGTTTTGGTGGAAAGAGAGGTCTAGAAGAGAAGCCCTATACATTGTCCTAGAGGAGATCTAACCCTAGCCACAGTTCTAAAAACAAGCCCTAGACATAGTCAAAGAGAAGGCTCCCATACGCAGTCAAGAAGGAAGCTAGTTGTTGTCCTAAGAAGATCAAGCCGCAGTGAAGAGAGGCTCTTATCCGCAGTCTAAAGAAGGCCCTACTTCACTGACTAGAGGAGACACCTAATACACAGTCAATGAAGACATCTAGCTGCAGAGAAATGATAAGAGATCTATACGTTGCCTAAGGGAGCTTCAATACGCTGCAAAGGAAGCCCTAAAGAACCCTAGCCGCAGCATAAAGGAGCCATATATCAGCGTGAAGGAGTTTGTAAAGAGCAACGTGGAAAACCCTATGAAAGCGTGTTAAATATTGTTGTTGTAAGGCATGGTTTAGGTACATTTGGCAGCCACAATCACAACGTTAGTAATCGTTGAAGACAAAGCTTAATTTGAATGTATTTGGGTTTTGGCAAGTGCAGTTAGCTAGGCTGAGTTTGTGAAGAAGGCAACGCTGCTATTTAGGACTTGTTTGGGCCTATTGAAGGAGACCACGGCTATAGCTAGTTGCTTTGCTAGGCTGCAAGCCATAGCAAGCAGCTAAGGTTGTTCCAAGGCAGCGTTGAGGTGTACATTGTTTACTGGAGGCAGCATAGATAAAGGGGAGACTCTCCTTGGAGGACCACAACCCTAGAAGGGCTTAGTTGGCTAATGGCGTGAAATTTTAAGAGTTGCATTTTGTGCCCTAACCAAAATTGCAGCAGTAGCAAGCTAACAGAGTAATGTTGCAGCAGTGTTATATGGAGGGCTACTAGATTGATGATCTACTAAAAGGATATGCTACAACACTCTTATTGGTTGAAGATTGTTATTAGAATTCAAGGATGCATCTCTGAACTATCATCATTAGTAGAATGATGGACTTTCTATTACTGTCATAAATATCAGTTTTGTATATTTGTACTATCTCTCTCTCTGTTGAACTATTGAAGATTATAAGAAGATTTGATCAAGGGTTTCCCCACATTGGGGTTTGTGCCTGTTGGTGCCACATATTATGTCCTCTTGTCTTGGCTTGTCTTCTACTATTTACGTTTATGTTCTATCTGCACTTTATTATCATGCTGATGTGATTGCTAATCTGAATATTGACATTCGGCTAATATGAAAAATTGAAGTAAATTGCTCTAAGCATAGAACATACCAAAATTTAACATGGTATTAGAGTTGAGATGAAGACAAAGCCCAAGCAAGAGTGCAATCACCGAAGATAGTTGGAAAGGACAAAAGGTTCAATGGGTTCCTCGTCCCACTTCCCAACGGAAGACAAGCTCCGTGAAAAGTCTAACTAGCATGGATGTAAGATGTCTCTTGATCTGACATTGGAAGAATAAAATCCCTGAGCCTCCATCAAATGCACTCGCTGCTACAAAGAACAAATACACCAAGGGAGAAGTCAAAGCGAAGAAGATTAATAGAGATTCCATTGACAAGCGTCTGGTGGCTTACATCTCCGATCTAAACACCTCCAAGGAGATCTACGACAGATTGGTAAGCATGTTCAAGGTTAGTGATGCAAATCAAATTTTGTTCCTCAAAAATAAATTGAAGGATATTAAGAAGGGCAAGGACGAGGATATTCAATCCTACTTCTTAAGGATCACTGGGATCAAGAATGGTCTACTTTCGATTGGAGAGGTCATTCCTGACTAGGAACTTACTATCACTACCCTTGGAGGACTCCCACCCAAGTGGTCTATATTTAGAACCGCTATTCTCAATAATGATCAAATTTCGGGATTTGAAGAATTGATGTCGATATGCATTCAAGAAGAGACAAGAGTGGTGGAGCAAGAAATGCCTTCAAATAGAGGCAACCCCACTTCTTTCTTCACTCATGCCAAAAGGAGAAATAATGCAGGGTATAAAGGTCATTTCAATGTAAAGATCGGATCTAAAGGTCGAAGGAAGGGCAGGTGCTTTGTTTGCAATAAGTTTGGCCACTATGCGAGGGAGTGTCCAAATAGAAAGGACATATCACATGATGGTGATCACAAGGGCAACTTCAACAACCACAATCAAAGGAATGGCAGGTTCAATGGCAAAGGAAAAAGGAATGTGGGACATCAAGGAAATGGTCAACCCTTAGAGAAAGCAAGGAACTCTAGGTATGAAGAATCAAATGTTGTTTCTGATAAGAAAAATGAGTATTATCCTATATCTGCCCTGTCCACTTCCTCTCCTCCGGACACTTTGGGAAATTGGCTCATTGATAGTGGTGCTTCAAGGCACTTCATTAGATACAAGGAAGTTCTCTCTAATTTGATAGAGAAGGAAGCAAACTTGGAGATTATTCTTGGAGACGATGCCACCTATCCCGTAAAGGGTGTAGGGAATGTTACCCTTCAATTGAATTGGGATAACATGATTCATTTACATGAAGTTCTTTATGCACCTAATCTCAAGAAGAACTTGGTGTCCATTTCGGCAATGGAAGACAAAGGCTACAAGGTGGCATTCATCGATGGAAAGGTACATGCTTGGAAAAGGAATTTTAAAGATGCTTTTACTCTTGGGTTCAAGGTTGGCACTTTGTATCAAGTTGCACGAAGTCCATTGGGGGCCATGTCGTGTGACACATCCCTTCAATGGCACCAGAGGTCTGCTCATCTTCATTGTAAGGCCCTACCTTCAAAGAAGAGCATGAAGGTACATGTCCAAGATGTACCAAAGGAAAACTTACAAGGCGACCATTCCCCTCATGTAATAGCAAGACCACGGATGTGGAACAACCCGAGGGGTTTGAGATTCATGATCGGGGATCTCATGTATGCAGTTTGAAGAAAGCTCTTTATGATTTAAAGCAAGCACCTCGGGCTTGGTATGAGAGGATTGATAGTTATCTGAAGACGTTGAGATTCACTAGGAGTGAAGCTGATCCAAACCATTGCTTTAAGGTTGTGGATGATAGACCTCTCATACTAGTACTTTATGTGGAAGACCTCTTTCTAACAAGTACAGACCCTCTCATTTACAAACGTAAGAGGGAGTTGGATCCCAAATTTGGAATGGTGGACTGCAAGCCTGTGACTAACCCGATGGAGCTTAACTTTAAGAAGTTATGTGGTAGTGTTGCCAGACCTGAATTGGGAAATGCCTCTAAGTTTCATCAACTGATAGTAACATTGATGTTCTTGGTGAACTCCTGTCCGGATATATGTTTTGCAGTTAACATGTTGAGCCAATATATGCTTGAGCCTCATCACTCAAATTGAATTGGTGCCAAGAATCTTCTAAGATATCTTTCGGGCATAATCTCTCATGCACTGAGATTCACTGTCGGAGTTGTGAGGCTGCATGGCTATTCTGATATTGATTGGGCAGGCAGTATGGTGGATTGCAAAAACACTTCTGACTGCTAGTTCTCTTTGGGTTCTGCTTTTATATCCTAGATGAGCAAGAAGCAGAAGTCGGTTACTTTGAGCACCGCTGAGGCCGAATACATAGCTGCAAGTATAGCCTCGTGTGAAGCTGTCTGGTTGGAGAAGCTCTTCAGTGAGCTGTCTGGACACATGGTGGATACCACCGTGATCCTCTGTGACAACCAAAGTGGGATCCGATTATCAGAGAATCTTGTATTTCATGATCGATCCCAACACATAAACATCAGGTACCACTTTATCCGGGATATGGTACAACGAGGAGCAATAAGGCTCCATCACATTCAGACTGATGTGCGGGTGGTCGATATTCTGATGAGCCCCTGGGAAAGGTCAGATTACTTGACTTTCCATGAACGACTAGGAGTCGTGGAGAGACCCTCTCCTGAGGGTCCTGTATGATATGGATATTAAGCTCTGGGAGCTCTGAGGGGGCATGGGGTACTTCTTGGAGCGATGAGCAATCATAGGGTGATTAGTTCAGCCTTCCCCTAGTGATTTGCTATGTAGGCAAGATGAGTGGTTCATCCTTCTCCTACTGAGACACAAACATAGGGTGAGTGGTCTAGCCTTCCCCTAGTGATTTGTTGTGTACAAGGTAAGTGGTTCAGCCTTGCCCTAGCATACCCTTGGCGACATATAGGCAAGATGAGTGGTTCATCCTTCTCCTGCTGAGACATCCTACCCATGCAGTCTAGGACTCATGTGAAATACCTATCATCTGGCCAATGAGTAGGGAAATGAGGATAAGGATCATAGTACTGTAAAAATTTCTGTTTTCCCACCCCGGTTTTCAGTTTCTCCTTATTTCTCCCATGTAGTTAAATGCCCTTTCCCATAAACATACATTCAACAGGCTGGAAAAAAATAAATTTGCTGAAAACACAAATTCTGGAAAATTTACAGAATGCTGGAAATTGCAGAAATAAAAATCAGCAATAATAAACAGCCATTAAAACACTGATATTTTTTGTCAACATGACCCTGGAAAAACCCCCCTACAACTCTTGGGGAAAACCAGTTTGAGAGCTCTTCTTTATTTCTAGAAAATGCCTTTTTACAGTGAGAAATTTCAGCGAAAATCAACAAACAAATTTCCAACTTATCTCGATTTCTGAGCCTCACAGCCCACTGGAAATTTCCAAACAGCAACACAATGCTGCACGGCAACTGTACGAACGGTACGGACGACCGTACGGACGGTCCGGATGGCTGTACGGACATGCTGTACGGACGGTACAGACAGGCTGTACGGACCTCGATTTTTGTGCAAAAAATCAGCTGCCTCGACTTCTGTGCAAAAACAAATCTGCCTTTTACTGTTTGCCCAGCAAAAATCTGCCTTTTTATTGTTGGTTCTTTCAGCTGTATGCTTGTTCTTTCTGCTGCTCTGATTTGCTGAGGAGCTGCCTGGTATGTGTGCCAAACTGCTGCCTCTTTCTCCTTCCTGTCCAGAAATCTCCCTTGCTCTCTTGCTCTCCTTCTCCCAATCTGCTCATGAAAGAATAAATGATCTTTTCCTCCTTTTCCTCCTTTAATATAACTCCAAGTGACTTTTGGGTGATCCAAGTGATTTTTGGGTGATCTCTAAATCCAATGGCTGAAATAGATTTAGATCAATGGCTGAGATTAAATGCACATTTAAATCTCACTTTCTATTTTTTAATTCACCCCACTTTAATAAAGACCCACTTAGTGATTTATTTCCAAAGTCACTTTCCCTTTCTAATTTTTCATTGACTTTATAAAAGTCAATTTAAAATTAGACTTAGTAACTTTATCACTTAAAGTCACTTTTAAATTAGATTTTAACTTTATAAAAAATTATAAAGTCACTTTAAGAGAAAAATTAAAATCTTTTGGACACTTTTCCCTAGGCCAAAAGATCAAAGCCTAAGGGAACCACCTGTCCTCCGGTACCAAATTTCAACACTCCCTCTTACCGAGGAAGGTGTTCCTCACCACACCCATCTTGTCTCTGAAGTAGACATGCTTGCCCCATTGTAAGGCTTTGGTAAGAATGTCTGCTACCTGCTCATCAGTGGAAATATACTCAAGCTTCACAGCGCCCTTCTGAACATAGTCTCTGATGAAATGATATCTGATCCCGATATGCTTTGACCTGTCATGAAATACTGGATTCTCCGTGAGTTTAATGCAACTCTGATTATCACAGTAAATCACTGAAGGTCTCAACGGCTGACCAAATAAGCCAAACAACATCTTGCGAAGCCAGATGGCCTCACAACTAGCTAGGCTGGCTGCCATATACTCTGTCTGCTGAACTCAGTGCTACTGACTGCTGCTTCCGGCTGAACCATGACACTACTGCTGAACCCAACCCAAAACAACACCCTGAAGTGCTCTTCCTATCAGAAGCACAACCTGTCTAATCAGAATCAGTGTATCCTAACAATCTCACTCCATCTCCCTGCCTGTAGTCCAGACCATAATCCACTGTCCCCTGCAAGTACCGCAAAATGTGTTTTGCAGCCACCCAGTGAACCTTCCTAGGCTCACACATAAACTGACTCATCGTGTTAACTGCAAAACAGATATCTGGTCTAGTGTTGACCAAATACATCAAGGAACCAATCAGCTGCCTGTACAATGTGGGATCCACCAACTCGGAATCCGAAGCATGAAGCTTTTTCCAGTTGGTAATCATCGGTGTCGACATGGGTCTACAATCCTCCATGTGGAATCTGCTAAGGATGTCCACAATATACTTCCCTGCCCCAGGAAGAAATGCCCCTCCTCCTACCACACCTCCAAACCAAAAAAGTAATGCATCAAGCCAATGTCCTTCATCTCAAACTCCGTCACAAGATCTCTCTTGCAGTGCTCTATGAGTCTCTCTACACCTGTAATGACCAAGTCATCCACATA
>APFE030434930.1:165040-182835 GCA_000404065.3 Pinus taeda | reverse complement strand
CCCTCGGACACGACGTGTCCTGTGATTTGGACACGAATCCGGACCGAATCGTGTCGGATTCGCCGGATTCGGGATTCGCAGGGGGTTTAGGACGAATCCGGTGAATTTATAACTGATAGTGCATACTAATGATTGAATCTGTAAGCAAAAAGAATTCATCAGTATTATTCTGAACATACTCAGAGACCAAGTATAGTAGACATGGAGGAACTAAAGAAGGAACAGTGAATATATGAAGGTGACCAAACACATTTCAAGAAATAGTCTTAATGTTTTTGTAAGACAATGAGTCTTGCGCAAGTTGACAAAGTATCATCAACCTTCATCTATGCATGGCAATAGCTATATCATAAACATAAAATTCATGACTTTAGGGTTTGAAAAACCCTAGAAGACCTATGTCTTGGATAAGTCAACCACTGCTCTATAACACGTAAGCCATCCTCACAAGCTTGGATATGAAACAAGTATGGGCTTGTGTAAGGACATTCCCCTTTGGAAATTATGTTGTAAGATGCCTTGCATATGCTGCTAATATTGCAGGTTGTTGATGCTAGGGAATTTAAGTACTGTAAGCATTGTGAATGTGACATGTTTAGATAAATGAATTCCCAACCCTTAATGCTCGAGTCTATTCCTTGCACATCAAGGAGTGGGATCACTGTCATATACATATATATTTTTGAAAAGAGCACACCTTGATGAAGCGAGTTCATTACAATGTCATGATGTCACATTACTCACATGCGGTATTTTGACATGACAAGTTTATAATGAATAAGAAGCTGAGTCCCCCATCATATTTGGAGACCAAAGTCCTCTTGTAAAGACCGAGTCACCTCCAGCACAGGGGTTGTCCTTGTAAAGGACAAAATTATTACTGCTGCTACAGTGGTTTTGAGGAGGCTGAGTTACTTGATTTGGAAGAACTGAGTGTAATCATCTGAGATCTGTAAAATAGTTTGTCCTAATCTGAGGACAGAATTTGTTGATGCCTCCTCCATGAAGGAAATCTGGATCATTGTTACTCATTGATGCTATAATAGACCATCGATCTTGATACATTTACTTGGATTGAATCAAGATGAAACATCCTTGATTGATTTCATTACACATGCAGAGACATGAAGATTCTATGGTTTTGGACATTTTCATTATGGAAAGATAATTTGTAGGTGAGATCTGCAGTAAGTGACTATTTGCTACAAGTGTTAAAAGCTACACTTGTTGCTACTGTTACCAGAAGTCTAGAATAAACTCTCAATGTTTCAAAGGCTGTTGAAGAGTGTGTGGAACTTCTGAGCCATGTCAGCAGTCTCTACCAGGACACTTCGATTGCATGGTAATGTTATGTCTGAAGATAAATGTGATGAAACCTTGATACTTCTTCCTCTTGTTGATATGCATAACCATAATTTCCTTTCTAATGATCGAATTATATAAGATACTGATGTTCACTGTGATAAAGATTTTGTCAAAGGGAAAGTATTACAACATTAATGAAGAACTATCGAGCAAGATGAAATAGGAGTGTGTGTGATGCACGTGACAGAATCTAACGACATTATTTTCCCTAGGGTCTCTAAACCCTAGGTAAGTCTTGAAGGATATGATTAAGAAAGCTCTAGGATCTCTAAAAAAACCCTAGAGCTAGAGCTTAAGTATTGAAGGTTGATGTTTCCGTTGAAAGAAGAAACCCTTGCTCATGAAGGAAATCACAACACGTTAATGATGAAGAGAAGGATGATGAGCTTACAGATGGATCTCACAAGAAAGCAAAGAGGATCAAGAGGGAGCTAACAAATTCCCCGCAATCCTCAAAAGATAAGTATCTTATATCTCTCTTCCTTGATTATTATTGTTCTTTTACTATTAGCTAGCCTCTTGCTTTTGTTTCTCCTTGTTGGGTTATAATCGTTCTTCCAAGGCTTCCTAATGATGTTTGTGGAAAGAGGATTCTCCCATATCAGTGATTTAGAGGGAGAGAATTGCACTGACGTCTATAATCATACATGATCACCGAAAGAGCAGAGGAAGCAGACAAGCCAACAAGCTTGAAGGATGTCATGATGAAGAAAAATGTGCCAAAGAGAAATCAGTGCTGACTTCCAAGTGGATCTACAGGATCTAGCAAGCAACAAATGGCAACATAGAGAAGTACAAATCAAGGATTCTCTCAAGAAGAGGGAAAGGATTATGAAGAACAGGTTGCTCCAGAAGGCTTTGTATAGGACTTGGTATACCTGGATTAATGGATCAAGGTTGATCTTGTTATTATATGACTTGTTTCTGGCAGGAACATAAGGACTCACATGATAGAGGGAGCAGCAGTGGCAGGAGGATTTGCTTTCATGATAAAAGGAGCAGTCAAACCCTACTTCAGTGTCAACGGGAGTTGATCTTTGAGTTCGCGATGAAGGGTCTTGGTTGGATGCATTACTTCTTAGAACTAGAAGTATTGCAGATGTCGAGTAAGCATATTATCATGATCCTTCAGATATTTGGGATGATTGACAACCGATTCATAGCCACTTTCATGTTAACTTATCTAAAGAAGCTAACTAGCAACCTTATTGCTACAGCAGGATCTATTTCAATGTCAAAGGGAGCACCCAGTCAGGGTGACCTAAAAGTAGCTATAGCACAATATATGTTGAGGTACCGGCATGGTACAGTTGGATGTGAATTGAGAAGAACGGTGTTTGGGATACACAAATTTCGATTACGCAGAGTGCAAAAAATTGAAAAAAAATCATCAAGATGATGCTTCAGTTTGGGCTTCGTTGTGATTTCTTGGATGAGCAGGAAGCAGACAACTATCACACTCAGCACTGCGAACATATTGCAGCTTGATTGACAGGTTGTGAAGTAGTATGGCTTCAGAAACTACTTGCAGGATTGTTTGTTCAGGTGCAGATGTCAACCATAGTGATAAGTAGAAGCTCATTGAGATCTAGTACCAAGGACATGGTACAAAAGGGAGCAAAGTGGATCAAAAACTTTTCTACAGAGAAGCAGGTTGCTGACAAAGCCTCTATCCTAGGATGAAGATTGCATACGTTGAGGACAATCTTAGAGTAGTTGAGAATGCTTCCCTCGGTGAGAGGGAGTGTTGTTATTATAGCATCAGTGACAATCATTCTCACTGGGTCATGTATGTTGACCAAGATTAGGGAGAATGGTTCAACAAAGGACAGTCATTCTTCCCGAGACAAGTATGTTTACCAGAATTAGGAAGAATGTTCTTAGAGGCCTAGAATTACTCAACCATAGAGTTGAGTGGGTGCCTCTCAGCATCAGGCTCAAGATTACTCTCCAGATAGGTTGAGTGAGCCCATTTAGCATCATGGCCTAGAATTACTCATGTAGAGTGAGGCCTTTGACTTTAGGATCAGAATTAATCAAATGGATTGAGTGTGTCCCTAGGGTTTCACCATGGGTCAAAGAGATTGACCAAGATGATTGTGAACTAGGACTAGTCTGTATACCATGGGTCAGAGGCACCAACCCGAATCATGGTGACTAGTTGATGCTAATAATGTCCCATCGGTTAGAGATGTTAACAACAATTATGGTACCTAGTTGATGTTGTAGATTTTACAATGGGTCAAAGTTATTGACTAGGATTATGGTAATCATATGATGTCGATATTGATGATGAGTTGTTTCTAACCTTTTCTTAGAGAAATTTGTCGACAAGAGAACATTTGGATAGTCATTATGAATACCTCCCTAGCTAAGAGAGTGTTGAATTTTTGTACCTATGGTCGGTCTTCATAAATAATATTTTAGCCCTTCAAAAATGGGTAATGATAAATACAAGACATGTTCTTCATATCGTCTTCAAGAAAGAATTTCACCTTTTGAAATTTAACTTTTATGTTCCTTCAAAAGATCAAGTCAGCCCTCCAAAAGATCAAGTTGGTTTGACACTTCAAACACACCACTTCAAGTTCATCCAATCACTATATAGACCCATTAGACTTCATCAATTGAGAAGTAATTCGGATCACTTTTGTTCAAGCGAAGTAGGAAAAAGACAAGGGAAAATCATGTTTAAAGGGAAAGTCAAGAATCTTGGCAGATTTAATCTCTAAGGCAACAACAGACTTATTTATGAAGCAGCAAGCTGAAATCTCAGGAGGTCAAGATTTGAGGAGTCCAAAATTCAGGAAGCCAAATTTGTCTTCGGTTGACAAGGTTTGACTTAGGAATGTTTATGTTCATTTTGACTTTGTTTTTTATTGGAAGATCAAATTGTATCTCTTGTTGAATTGAATAATTTCTCTAAGGAAAAAGTTGTTGGGTTTTTCCCCCAAGTGCATTTTCCCAAGGTAAAATTATGTGTCTCATGTGTTTGGTTCTCTTTATGATCCTACCAGCATTTTGTTTCTATTGTTGAGATCTTCTATGTAATTGCTTTATGATGAATACGAACACAAGAAAGATTAACATAAGAAACCATAAGAAGTAATTTTCAGATTAGAAGATCATTGAAAAATCAACACTCCCACGGGATCACGCTAATTTGACTAGGGGGAATGATACATTCACCCATAGGGCCATGCTAATTTGGCTAGGGTGAATGCCTCAGGGCAATATTTTTGTTACCTCTAGTGTCTTGCTTGGGGAGATTGGCCCACAGTACTCACATTGCTTGCTCCAGTATGGCGTTATCTACTTTTTATAAAGCAAGGTTGATTTATTTATTTAATGGGGGTTTTCACTCACTAGTGGAATAAACAATTCTAGTTTAATGTTGAGTTGTAATGTAGGCTCAATAAGTGAATGGACTTCCTGTGGGTCTACTCAACATTACAGCTCTGCATAAATAGATGTGCATATGAGGAGACACTCATTGACATAGCAAGCTCATTATTATCTTTTCTAGTGGAAGAAAAAATTCAGCTAAGGAGAAACTTGTTTTTGAGATTCATCTTTAATCTTTTCCTCATCACTCTATCTCTGCTCTTAGAGGATGCACATGTGAATCCAAGTTGAGTTTTGACTAGTTTGACCAATGTTGCACGAGTTACCTAATTTGTACGTGTTAAAGGTCGACTGCATGTAATGTCCCCACAGGATTAATTGGCCCAAGGGATGAAGTAGCCTATCAATCACCATAGACTATAGTCCTTGATAAAGGGGGAAACCCCCAAAATACCCAATGTTTGGGCAATGGAGGGCAAGTTTTGGAGTAGTTGGGGCACAAAAGCCCAAAGTTATGGTTTGTTGTGAACCTCACTCAATTATGTAGATCATCTTCTGGATTCATCGCATTAGGTTTCTTGTTGATCAACACCGTCACTGGTTTGAAACGTCGATCAACAAGAAACCTAATGCGATGAATCCGGAAGATGATCTACACAATTATGAAGTTCGCAGAAACCTCAAAGACAAAATACTCACTCAATTAATTAAGGAGAAAAATCCCCTCAAGGAAATCTAGAAATACAAGAGGGTTAGATTCATTTAACGCATCATTGGATTGGTTTAGTTGTCTTTGTTTTCCTTTAAGCCTGAGGCTTTGAGGGTTTTAAGACCCCATTACTCCTTCGACTAGTTTTGGTGGAGGTAATCCCACCCTACCTAGTCACTTTTATTTTATTCTAGCAACAAGATTTAACTATCTGAAGGAGCAACAAAGTATTTTGGGAAATATTTGTGGTAAGGCAATATCTAGTCACCCTAAAGCTAGACGAGTTTCTCTAAGGACAATTCCTGGACAGACCGAAGTTTTCTTAGGCTTAATCATTATGATTTCACTCTGTGGCAGAAGGAAAACACCCTCTCAAGCAGGACGATACTCTCCTGGAGTTGAACATCATATTTTTGATATCGAAATCTAAGAACAGATTCAAGGTTAACAATCTTGGGACCATCTGAAATTGTGTAAGTCTGAATAGAGGCCTTTCAAGCCCGAGCCCTCATTAACGTTAGACAAAGGTTTAGAGCATGCTCGTAGTTCTTGAACCACTCACATAAAACCCTTGAGACAAATGTTGGAGGAAGTCTGAGGAAATTTAAGTGTCGATCAAAGTTTCAATCATCCCTCAGACACCTCGCTACCTCCCTGAAGCAACTTGCACACCATTTTTGAGCCTGCACCGTCATAGGTCGGGTATCTTTGACATTGTACGTTGCTTCCTAGTTTATCCTAAGGCTGGCAATAACCTGTAGCAGACCCATAGTCATCCAGTACATGCTAAGATAAGTGCAAAAGGGTTCTTGAGGCCACTTCTACCCTGCAAAACTTGTAATTCGTGAGAACAGCTTGTGCTCCTGTAATAAAACTCGGACGGATCATCTGAAGTAGTGTGAAGGATTGGATTAGGATTGACCAAGATTTAGGATGAGTATTTGAAGTAAATCGCAGGCAGAAGCATTCTCTTGGCACAGATTTCAATAAGGTTCTTCAAGTCTGTGAAGCAGTTCTAGGATAACTCGAATTGTTGTTTAGGGCATTGTTGTTCATGTTTCAAGTACTATTGGATTCAGAACTGTGTAGAATTATACTAGACAATGAATTTGGATTAGACTGGCATTGTTAATTTGGTATTATACTGAATGTTCTATTCTAATTTGCACGATACGAGGAAACAGGTACGAGTTTCCGAAACGTGACCACCCCCCCCCCCCCCCCCCCAAAAAAAAAAATTTGGAAACGAGGAAATGCAATATATATATATATGTTTAAGACATTTAAGAAATGTTATGTGAAATCATAAAGAATACATGATACATTCTAATTTATTACATTTAAAGTTCAAACTTTATGATTAAATTTACATCACATTTACTCATGAATGATCACATAATGAAAATAGCAGTATCAGAATATCCAAAATCAACCTTTATTATATATCCAAATCTCAAAATCAATCTTTATTATATATATGAGGCTCCAAGTACAATAAAGACTATGAGGCTGCAAGTACTATAAAGACAAAAGACTAATCCTCATCAAAAATAGAAGCAGAAGAATGCTCAATAGTGGATGGTGGTGTTGAAGAAGATAATTTGCCAATTCCACTTTTAGGCTCCTAGTCCTCAATATTCAGGGCGGCAAGAGAACTCCAAATCAGGACTTTATGGATCCACATCCCATTCTTTAGAAGGATCATTCCTATGAGATGCAAGGCGAAGGTTAGAGTGCACATAAACAAGATCCTCTGCCTTCTGTGAGCCCAACCTGTTGCGCTTCACAGAATGAATAAATCCATAGGTGCTCCAATTCCTTTCTGTTGATGAAGAGCTTGCCACTTGTGAAAGAACATGAATGGCATGGTTTTGCAAATGTACACCATTTGATCCATGACAAATCCACCACCTAACTAGATTCATGGTGCTACTCTCCTCCAAAGCTAATATATCTCAATAATCATCTAATCCTGCAGCAAAACTGGAATTCTTCCTTCACCTCCCTATGTAGATGAGCTGGAAATATTCTCGTAAGGGGTTTTTCACCCCATTAGCCACCTTTCTATCCTTGTGGGGTGCCTTCCTCTTCCCATTGCTTTGAGCAATTAGCTCCTCGTCATAAAATTTGAGGTTCAAGACATGTGCTAAAGTGTATAATGGAGTGTTGAAATTGTTCCACCTATCAACAATGATTTTCTTGACTAAATCAACAAAATGATCATCAAAAAATAAAAGTTGTCGAGACTCTTGTGAGATGATTTCCATAGTTTTCTCAACCATGGAATCCATGCCATCATATACCTCTCCTAAGAAAGGTTGGTCAGTGTTAGCATTCTAAAGAAGCTCAAATGCAGGGGTTGTGAACTTTAGCAAGAAATCTATCTTGCTGCACCAGTGCTCATCAAGGCATAATCTACGCACCATATATCCCCGCTCTAAATTTGTTTGTCTCCACTCAGTCCAAAGTTGACTCACCACCATACAAACTAATGCTTGCTTAACCTCAACAAAGCGGCACAACATTAGGAAGTTTGAGGCATATCTTGTCTCAGCAACTTTTGACAACACCAATTTGGAGTACTCTCGAAATATTGCTTGAGATTGGTGGTGGTTGGTGATGAATTTAACAAACTCCCTTGCTTCCCCTATGATTTCCTTCATCCATGGAACTTTATTGTCGATCTCCTCTAATATTAGATTCAGATTATGGACAATGCAGGGTGTCCAAAAGATGTGGTCATACCTCCCCTCAATAATTAAACTTGCAGCTTTGCAAATTGTTGCACTATCCATGACAACTTGCACCAACTTGTTAGGTCCTATTTGTTCAATAGATTTTATAATAACATCAGCAATGAATTGTGCATCTTTTACCTCTCCTAAGTAGTCTTTCGCCTTTAAAAACATTGCTCCCTGGGTGAAGTGGCAATGATATTTATCAATGGTATGTGCCTTGTATCTATCCATCCATCTAAGACTATGGTAACCCCAGAGCTACTCCAATAAGAATGAATTGGTGATAAGATATCCTCCACAAGCTCCTTCTCATTTTTGAGAAGTTGAGTTCTGACTTTCTCATAGTTGAGCCCCTTGTACCCTTAAGGAGCTTTTTTAATTTCCCTTATCATATCTTGCCAGTAAGGAGAGCGAACAACATTGAATAGGATACCACAGGCATAGATGCACCTAACCACTCTGGAATCAGTTTCTTCTCTCGCTTGCACATTCACCAATTTAGCAATTCTATTATCTTGAACTGAAGCGGATACCCCTCTGGTATTTTTGGATAGTGGTTGTTCATGTTGTTGATTGGCTCTCCTCTTCCTTGCTTCAACTACAATCCTTGGCTCAATGTTTGGTATAGCTTGAGGAGTAGCTTGGATAAGCTCTTCATGCCTTCTATTAATTCCATCTGTCTCATCTTGCTCTCTTTGATATGCCCTCCTTGTCAATGGGTCTGTTGTTTTTGTGCAACCTGCAATCCCCTTTCCTCCTCCATGCAAAAGATGTGCCTTCACTCATGGGTAAGAGCCCTTGTACGAATTACTACAAAGATTATATCACCATTCCCATAAGCCACCACCTCCACATTTTTTAAGCCTCTAAACATGCCTCCAAAGAGGATAATATTAAGCCCTTGGGTTGGACTTGGGGCTTGAATTTGCACCTTGGTTGGAAGCCATTGCTGCAAAGAACAAAAAAAATTAAAAAAACAAATATGTAAAGAAACAACATTTTTCATATATTTCGAAGCATAAACCCTCGAAAAATAAAAGAAATAGTGGGAAAAAACTAAGGAAATGAATGCTTCTTACCCAAATTAATTTTTTGTAGTTGAAGCTACCTCAAAATGCCAGAAAAGACAAGAGAAATATGGTTGTAGCGGATCCAAAAACCAAGAATGTCGTAGCCGGAAACTCTGCACTCCAAATCTGCTTATAAAATCTCTTTCTCTTGTTGCTGAAATCTCCCTTGCTCACTGTTGCAAACACTCTAGCTGAAACCACTGCTCTCTTCCTCTTTTCTCCTTGCTAAAATCGTCTGTCTCCAAGTGAAACGACTTGTTCAATTCATGTGATGAGGAAATGAGGCGAGAGTCTTTTTATAACTTGCGAGAGCCATCTAGAAGCATCCAAAAGATATTTTATTCGCCCAATAAAATAATAAAAACAAAAAAAGCAGAAAAATCACAACTTAAAGGTGGAAACATGACCGTACGACTTGGAAACGCGTTTCAAGCCATACTGGGCCACGTTTCCCCCACGTGAAACGAGCCAGTACGACCTGAAACGCATTTCCAGGCTGTACCAAATGTGTTTCCGCGTTTCAGTTTCATTTCAACCCAGAAACGCCCTTGGGACCAGCGTTTCATGCAACATAGGTTCTATTGTGTTGTTGAGAAAATAGTGTGGCTTACGAAGATGATATTATTGTGCAGGATAAATCTTTGTGGCATGCTTTAAACAAGGAAAACGAAATTTGTTGAGAACCCTAGTCACTTAAGAAACCCTAGGTTGGAAATTACCCTAGTTTTCTACACCGTAGGCTGCACGTGCGAAAGTTTGACTATAGGCCACACATGCGAAAGTTTGACCACGGTCGCATGTGCGAGGGTTGACCGTGGACCATACCTTGATCGCAGGTTGCACGTGTGATGGTTGATTGTAGGTCGTACTTTGACCACATACCACATTGACCACAATTGACCTTTTACCAAGGTTGACCAAGTTTGACTAGTGATTTGACTTGTAATATTGGCACAGATTTCTAGACAAATTGTGATTTGTAAACCTTGCTAGAAAGATCATTTTTCCTTAAGAAAAGATTGTTGGGTTTTCTCTCAAGTTTTGTTTCCCATGGTAAAAACAGTGTCTAATGTGCATGGCTATCTTTCTATGATCATTATTGTTTCCGCTACATTTATAGTTGAGTTTATCTAGGTGTAATTATTCAATGACAACAGTGGCATAAAAAGTATTGTTTGAAAATTCAATAGGAAGTAAATATCAGATCAAAAAATTGTATTCACTGCACATACTATAGAATTTCAACAACTTGGGGATGTCATGGAGGCCGAGATCTTTTGATGAGAGGATCGAATTGTTATTTTTAGGAGTTTACTCCTTGGGTGCATGGGATTGGTTCCCTAGTTGAGAAGTTTTTTAAGGGATTGATCGAGATATTGCAGTGTTGTGTTGCTCTACTCATCGATTCTATTCATGAGGGCTCTTGTGTCAATACTTTGCAAAACAGTGAGTTGAGCGGAGGATGCTTCACATCTTGCATGTTGGTTTGGGACCCTCGTATAATTTTCAGTTTCGGTTGGGTCCAGTTAATGGAGTACCAAGTTGTGATGGCATTACTTGAGGACAAGCAATCTTTGGGAAGGGAGGACTGTAATGTCCCCTCTCGAATGATTGACAAAGGGATGACTCACTAGCTCAATTTCGACTCCCGTGGGCTAGAGTCGCAATGGGAGAATTAGTAAATGGGAGTCACTTAATAAAAAAATGTCAACTTTGTAAAGTGACGTTATAAAGTGACAATAACAAAAGTGATGGGAGAAACAATATAAAAACAAAATAAAAATTAACAAGAGGGGAAAAATTCAAATTGGAGAAAAAGAGGGAAATTGGGAAAAAAGGAAATTAAAAGAGAGGAAATTGATTTCCCTCTCATCATTATGCATTTTTCCTTTTGGTGATTGGATTGGAGGGTGCGGCATCTCATCTCTTCCTCAGACGAAAACTCTTGGAAGGAAAAACTAGTTTTGATGGACAATCATCCACCCTAGCTAGTCAGAGGAAAGATCACTCAAATCTTTCATTGGAATTCAACATGCAGGATTCTCTTCGCTTGCTAGAGAAAATCATAGTTCTGATCAATCGTTTTGAGTAGGGGAGTATCTCCCAAGTCGTGGGGCTGAATCTTCAATGATTAAGTCCCACGAAATGGTCCATTTGTTGTTAGATTTCCCTGACACAATAAGGATCCCAATGTTGATTTTGGGTAGCATCGGATGTGCTCTAGCTCCGAAATTTTGTGGAGGGGCTAAAACACATGAGATCTCCAAAACCCAGAAATCATTTGGAAAAATTCCACCCAAATGAGGAGTTAATAAAATAATTATTATTTTTAATGGATTCCTAAGTCTAAACATAGGAAAATAAAAATATTCATGGGTATTAATAAGAATATGGGTGAGAAACTTCTAAGTGACGAGGATCAAGTATGTTTAATCTTAGCCATTGATTAGGGACTTAATCTCGATCGTTGATTCATCAACAGTAAAAGTATAAGAGGAGGCTTGAGGGTCAGTTGGAGATACACTTGAGAGATCAATCAATTTGATTTTTCTGGGGTGAGGTTTGCTGAGAAAATCGAACAAGTGATCTATTGCAGTGAGAGGGGCAGTAGCAGAGAGTTGGATCGGAAAAGACTTTTGAACCAACGAGTACCAATCAAAGAGGCAGCGCAGAGGCCTATGCAGCCCAGGAAGGGGCTCACGCAAAGCTGACGCAGGCCAAGAGGGTTCTTGCAGTGGCAGTGCGAGATAATCGTCAAGAGTTCGAGATTTTTTTGTGTGTTCAATGTTCTAAGTCGGGACGGCTGAAGTCGAAGCTCCTGTGAGCAAATCGATCCAACAGAGAAGTGACGCAGTCTCCCAGAGGCAAGACATTGGCCCACACAAAGCAGATTGTGATGGGATTTTCGCAGTGCTTGCTGGAGTCAGCCATTCAATGGATCAGTTGTGACTTGGAGAATGAGGTAAACCCTCGTATATATTTCTTGCTGTCGTGATTTCTCTGAAAGGTTAGCCCGTGTGAGAGGCAACCAGTTATACTCAAATTCTGCTTGCTTAATAATACAAACCCTCTATATGTTGCACCGGTTTTCCCGCATTGGGTTTTTCCAGGGACGTTTGTCCAAAAATAACGGTGTCCCTTGTGTATTTGTCTCGTTCTATTTTCAATTCATGATCTATATGTATGTGTAGTCTGCAATAGTGTCTTCATCGCGGTTTAAATAATTAAATAACTTGTTGAATGTAAAAACAAGTAGGAGATTATAAACCAGTGATTGCTGTAGGATTTCTGATGTGTAGATTTAGAAATTTTGACACCTAAGTGGTACGCTATTGTGAGAGCCGGTGAGAGGAAGTGCACTGAATTCGTAGAATCGACTGGGTATTGTGGCCACTTGTATGTGTAGGGAGGATGACCAAACAAGCTAGACGTTTACCCGTGTACAGAGAAGAAGTTGACCGTTATTGTGTGGCTGTTGTCGTGGCCAGGCAGGCCGCAGCAATTGAGAAAAAAGATGGGGTACGGATCGGGCTACCTGGGGTAGAATATCTGGTGGTTGTTGAATTTTCGTAGCTGTGGTTGGTATTCTCCAATTGCTTTAGCCCATAAAATTAAAAGAGAATGGAAATACAATTTTGTATCCAAGTCAGCCCTCAAAGAAAATTAAAAGAAGAAATTCAAATTTTGAATTTGCCTCCAAAATCTTAAGGTTGCTCAAAGGAGGGAAATTAAATTTTAAATTTAAATTCAGGTCGCCTCCAAAAGGATCATGTCGGCCCAGCATAAGGGCACCCTATATCCTCTATAAAAAGGCACTCGATTTCAATTCAATCTACAAATCGTCTCTCTCTTCCTAGCTCAGATGTGGGGAACAATTCTGATGAAGGAGCCGAATTTTTCTGGAGATGTTCCTGATCTGTCTGACCTCACACATGTCCACTTGACCAAGCTTCTTTTCTGTGATGTAATTTGATTTTGAGCAGCAGTTTTCCATTGCACGTGTGGGCCGCAGTAGCAGACTGTTTCACCGAAGTTTTCTGGGCAGTTTGACTAGTGTTTATGGGCAGGTTGACTTCACACATGTGGGCCGCAGAGCTTGACTATTGACAGAGGTTTGACCAAGTTGATCTAGACAGAACTTGGACCTCTGACCACAGGTTGACTGAGAGTTTCTGGCCAGCCTTTTGACAGAATTTCTGGGCAAGTTTTCTGAGCACAGTTTGACCGAGTTCTGGGTTTGTTTGACCAGGTTTGGGCTGAGTAGTTTCTGTGGTCAGTTTGACCTAGGTTGACTGGAAAATCAGATTGTATCACTTGTTGAATTGGCAATTTCTCATAAGAAAGGGTTGCTGGGTTTTCCCTAGTTATGGTCTTCCCAGGGTAAAATTTCTTGTGTCTCTGTGCATTATTGTTCTACTGTGATCTCTACTGCCCTACTGCATTTATGGTTGAATTTCTCGAGTATAATTGCTTAATGATAATCTGAATGTGCTACAGTAACATCAATATCATTGGAAGAAATTATCAGTTTCAGGAAATTGTGCTCATCTATATTGCACTTGGGAAATCAACAGTTGTAGCGGCCAGACAGGTCGTATCAGTTGAGAAGGGGCATAGTGAGCCACAAGAGGCAGATCGGGGCTACTGTGGGTAGATCCGTAGCCATTGCAGGAGCCAGGCCAACTGCATCAGTTAAAAAGAGTAACAGCGGGCTAACGGAGGAAGATCGGACCCTGAACCATTGGAACACAGCTATATACTGAGCTGGGAAGAACCTACATGAACCCACATATGACATTTGAGGCAGATCCTGGTTACATGACATCAACAGGCAGGCTGTAACTACTCAGACAAGGAGACTGTGCGTTGGTTAAGGAAAAATCGGGCTCGAGTCAGTGGATACAACCACAGCGTGAGGTTAGAACTCTCCCATTCAAAGTACAGCCATCACTTCAGATGATTGGGAGCCATTTGGGTCAGGCAGGAGCCGTGACAAGCATACGAGGCCTATCTGCTGCATGGGGAAGAACATCACAGGGACAGGTTGTAGGGAAAGGTGACATAGCAGCTGGACCAAGCCATCTCCAGCCACAAAAAAACTTAAACTTTACAGTGCTCGGTGGACGCTAATGCGCAGACAGGATCAGCCACTCTTGCAGATGAGCATGTTGGCTAGGAAACATTAGAAAAATGTCCATACTATGCCGCTGTTGGGGATCTTATTACGTCCACACGAGAGAGTACTAACTGAGATATTGTCTAGAGTCATCAGAGTGGCAGGTTCATATTACAGCCTTCAACAAATTGTGGAATGTATCAGGCATGTATATGCAATTCAATTCTTGAATAAAAGTTTTGTGGTTGTGCAATATATGTTTCCTTGAAAGTGCTTTGCTGTAGTAAAGATTATAATTTTGCCTGCATACCATATAAAATACGAGAAAACCTCAAAAACAAAACAAAATATCAAACCCAAGGAAGCAAGCCAGTCAGAAAACTCAATCTATTCCAGGCAAGGAGTTGGCTGAGCTATTACATTTTTTTACTCAATTTGTAAACGAAGGAAGGGTTTGGAAGAAAGGAGGAGGAGACCGACTTTGCTTGTGTTGAGAATGAGGAGAACACCATTCTCCTTTGCCATCACTGTGTTTTTTTGAAGTGGTGATTGATTTCTCTCATCCATGGATGAATTTGCATGTATGGCAACTAATTTCCATTGTATTTTTTGGTATGTTTTTTAGATTTTTTATAGGCTTCCATTACCCATTACATTTCCCTCATCTTGATAGGGAGAGAGTGTATTTTTTTTTCCATAATCAATTTGTTGTGGAATAGGGAGGGATTCCCACAACCAGCAGTGTATTTGGAAGTATGTTGGAAGTATGTCCAACTCCCTTTTCCTACTTTTAAATAATTTTGATAGGTTTTGCCTGTCTATCAGTTTTTCCCTCTCTCTTGAATTCGTATTGGATTGCAGAAGATCTACTGTTTACGCATCATTTATATTTATATCCTTTTATCCAATGTTTTTGGTTTTTTATTCCAAAATGTTTGATTTTAATTTTTTTTAAATATTTTTTGTTCCCTAGGTTTAATCATTACATTGGAGACTAAAAAAGCCGAGATGTTCGGACCCTATGTGGGAATATAGTTAACCCAAGGAGAGATTTGATATTTGAAATTTAGATTGCAAGTTGTGTGGGCACTGGGAAGCATATGGCGGAGGCAATCTCCCAGTTGAAATACCACCCTGCAAAAATTCTCTTTCCATTTTACCTTAATTTCAATTTTTATTTTCATTCTTCTATTTTTGGAGTTTGATTAAGGTTAAAATTTCCTGTCAATATAGGTGGATATCAGAAACTGACTTCAAAAGAAGAAACGACAAACACTACAATATCTCTAAAATTAACAAGAAAAAACAGAGAAATGCAGGATATTTGAAATCTCCAAGGAACTTGGCAAATTTCCCAACACAAAAAAATCCTATCATAATGTTTATGGCATAACACAATCATTGGCTCCAGAGGTAATGTGCACAGTGTTTTCAAAATATACGTTTTAAATGCCATGCTTGCAAATGATCCATAAGCTATGAATTTAACAGGCAGTAAATCTATGAAACTTGTGCAGGAAACAGAAAGTAGAATATGTATTTAAAAATTAAAACAAAAGTAAAGTGCAAAAGAAATCATGAGAACTGGAATGAACAACACCTTTCCAAGAATTTTTCCAAGGAATTCAAAATATTGGAGATGTTCAGGATGTATTGTGCCTGATGCAGGATTTGGATAGAGAAGATGATCAGCAGTTTCCTACAACCAAGCAAAGGTTGCATCTTATTAATACAGAATAAATTATAAAACCTTCCAACATTTTTCTTTCTAAGAAAGAAGATATATTCTTAGATGGGTGTTCATTTTCAATTTTGCAATAATAGAAATGAAAATTAAAACATCAATTAGAATTCCAATCGAAGTTAGACATTGTGATTTCGACTCCAAAAACATGATATCACTTTGTAGAAGGTTATATATCTTAAGACATCTGTAAATGATGAAATAACTATGACCATAAAAAACTATATGACAGAAAAGACAAGCACATACATGCAAAAGAAAACTAAAACATCATTACAACTGTTAGAGGCTATCCCATTTAGCTCGATCAATGCCGCTATTGTATTAATTCATCAGTAGCATATTCTAATTTTGTATTTAGAAAATCATCAGCATTACACTTCACAACAGCAGAATGTCACCTTCTAGAATTCAAATAAACTTTCTGAAGATTCTATAGAAAGTTATGCTCTGTTCTCCAACAGGGCATGGACACTTTCATCTGTTGAGAAATGTAGCTCAAGCAGGAGCTTTTGCACAGGTTCATTGTGAATGTGCATGAACTCATTCAAGACATTTCTTTAGTGACTAGTTATGAAAAGTGGGAAATGATTCTATACTGTAATTTCACTTTAAATATGAAACAAAAGTGAAATCCTAATGTTTCAAAGTCAACTAGACATAGGAATGTAAATGAACTCTTCTAAAAGTCCTAGAACATGAGTGACCTACATTAGGATCTAATCTTAGACATAAATCTCAATATTGAGATAGGTGGCAGTTAGGATTGAGGAGATTAATTGCTAAGATTGAGGATATTGTTATTTTCTCCCAAAACATAAAGAGGGCAAGGTCATGAAAAGTGATCATGTTGATCAGTGATTTGTAGTAGACCAGTGGCCCAGTAGCTTGTAGCATTGTTTTTGCATTTTAGAGACTATTTAGAGCCCTCATTGATTATCTATTTTATTGTTGATATATATTGCACTCGGTGCCACTTTGATATATTGACCCTTACATGGTATATAGATGAGCAAACTTTGCATATTTTGTCTCTAAATCGTTTGGAATCTTCAAAATAATTAACTTTCATTAAAAGATAATTATTTGCAATGTTGAAAATATCGGTATCGGCAAAATATCGGCGAGGGTCCAGAAAACATCTTATCGGCAATATCGGCGAAAATATCGGCAAGCATAAAAAATGCATAAAATATTCATTCTTTTCAGATTTCTAAACATATAAAGCAATAAAAACATGAACTAAACACATTGACACATAAATATGAAGAAAGCACTAATATATATGATGTCAAATAGAAATGATACATCAAACTTCAAAGGCGATACCAAATCCTGCTGATCCCTGATAATTGTCCAATGAAGGGCTCAAACAAAATAACATCACATATCCTGCTGATCCCTAATAATTGTCCAATTAAGGACACAAACAAAATAACATCACATATATAATAATAAAACTTTAAAAGTATTTCATCATCATGAGTTATAAACTTATATGTAGCAAAAGTTGCGAAACAAATCAAACTAGCAGCTATCTATCTAAGACCATTGGCCTCTCCCTAGCAGCTTTCTTTCTGTCTTGTTCACCAATTGCTTCAAGAGCTTTTTGTATAACCTCTGCACTAGAAATCATACAAGGCAATACATCTACATCATGTGCAGAGAGTCTAGCCCAGTGATGCGGGGGAGCGGCCCCCCCCCCCCT
>APFE030434930.1:114979-163450 GCA_000404065.3 Pinus taeda | reverse complement strand
ACTACATTATTTGCATTTTGCAATGTGAATAAAAAATGGCAATAAGAGGGTGCATAAGAAAGTTGAAAAAAAAAAAAAGAAGCTTGCTGTCCAAATATGGAGAAAACCCTTGCATTGGCTCATGGGCATGAAAATCATAGCAAATGGAAAAAAACAAAGAAACAAAATATTGGTAGGCAAAGAAGCAAGCAAGCATAACCCTAAATCTATGAAAAAATCATTAACATAGGGGTTTTTAAGAACATACCTATTAATGGAAGAAATGAAGTTTGTCTCACTATTCCTCAATCTTTGATCCACAAAAAAAATCTTAGTTGGTGGTGATGATCATTGTTTGATCTTCAAATCCTCCTTGACAGCCACCACGAAACTCTTCCCCTTCCTTCTCCAACACTCAGAAACAAAAATGAAGAAAAAAACGATTTTACCTTTTTCTAGCCGTGGCAAAACACGCCCAGCGATATTTTACGTCGTCTCACGATTTTTTGCCGAGATATCAGCGATATCTTGGAAATATCGCGATATTTTCAGGAGCCAAAAATATCGCGATATTTTCTCAGCAATATTTCAGCGCGCCGAAAATATCGCGATATTTTCAATCTTTGGCGATATATCGCCGATATTATCATCACTGATTATTTGATGTACTTTTTTCAAATCTGGTTCGATCCAATTCTAATTCGAAACCCAATTAGATAGGTGGGCCTATTCAAAACCCAGTTCCGATCTTTAAAATGATGAGATCAACTTGTAAGCTTGATCAAAGGTATGAAAAGATGATCTGAAGGAGAAATATCCATGTATGTGTTTTATTTTTTCTGTTTGTACATTTTTCAACTAATGTGTAATTGATGCAATGTTCAAAAATTTAATTTTTTGTTCTTATATAGATTCAGTTTTTTCTTTATTTAATGAGAGAACATTACGATAGCCATCACCTAAGATTAAAAAAACTGCATGGTACCAGAACTATTTTCCCAATTGATATTCTCAAGAGGATTGAAAACAGCAAATCAACTGCCAAAGACAACTAGAGGGTTTCAATATAACTTTCAATGACTAGTTTTTAGATCTGAAAGTTAGAGCATTAGATCTCACAGATGGCCTCAACTAGCCTCAAAATCAAGGATAGACAGGAGAGTGCCTCAAACTTCACATCATGGAAAGTGAGGGCTACACTCTTTTTGGACAAGAATCATCTTTGAGATATTAAGGATGTTGTGACTTCGCCTATAGATGCACAATAGTTGGCAACTCACAAATATAAGGCAGAGAAGACAAAGCAAATGTTCATGGATGCCATAAAGGATCATTTGATCCCTCATATATTTGAGAATATAACAGCAAAGAAAATGTTTGCTATCCTGGTTATCCTTACCAAAGCAGTGAGATCATAAGCAGAAAGAATGTATTGAAACAAACTCAGATGCATTGAGATGACCAGATAAGATTTAGTCGCCAGTTTCCCTATGAAGGCTATGGAGATTCATGATCAATTTGCAGCAGTTCAAGATAAAATTTCAGATGCAAAGATAGTGAGCATGGCACTGAATGGATTCACAAACTTCATGGAACCATTTACCCAAGGTATTTGTGCTCGTGAAAACCATCCTAGCTTTAAAACACTGTGGAATGATTGTATCCAGGAGAAGACTCAGATGGAGTCAAAAGACAGAAAAAAGGTGGTGACAAGAACCTAGCCCTGTTCAGTTAGACAAATAGGGGCATAGATAAAGGACCCAGCAAGGGTAAGGGAAAGAGTGAGGAATTAGCCTCATAGCCAAGAAAGGAGAACTTGAGTAAAACCATGTGCTTCATTTGTGCACGGTCAATATGCATCTGAGTGTCCAGACAACAAGTAAGGTAAAGAGAAGTAGTAGCAGAAGGAGGTAGCTACAAGCAACATCTACAGAAACATACATGAATGAATCTGCTGCCAAGCTCAAGAAATATCTCTCAATAGTATCTTGCCTTTCTACCAACAGGGTTTTTAATAATGTGTAGTATGTGGACAGTGGGGCATCTAATCATATGACATCATCCCAACAGTTATTTTCTAACCTATGAAGTAGCACTAAAGAGCGCAACTTGAGCTTGGCGATGATACCAAGTACCCAATAGCACAAGCTATTACTATTCCCTTCTAGCTCAAGTCAACTAACCCTGTAGATTTTGATGATATCTTGTTTGTTATAGTTCTCAAGAAGAACCTGCCTTCAGTATTAGTTATTGACGATAAGGGCTATGCATTTGAGTTCAAAAACCAACAAGTTCTCACTAGGTCATAGGAATCTAGCCGAAATACAATTCAGGTAATAGCGGTTAAAGAATGTAATCTTTAGAAGTTGCAGGGTGAACCTATTGCTAGTTCATAACAGTGATAGCTTTTGCAAGTTGTGGCAAAAAAGCTTAGGGCATCTGCATTACAGGGCATTGCCTATTCCAAGAGACAGGGTGCACAGTTGGCAAGCATGCCAATGCTGCATTTTGAAGCAGTGACCACAGTTCTAAGGAGATTCAAGACCTAGTGCATTCAAATGTAATTGTCGATGGTTGTCAGTAGCATCAATTTCAGGAAGCATGTACTATGTTTCTTTCATTGATGACTTTTCTCGCAAAGCCTAGATCTACATCCTAAAGACCAACGATGAGGTCACTAACAGGTTTCAGGAGTTCAAAGCTCTAGTTAACAACTAGACAGGGACTAAGATTAAGTCTTGAGCTCGCACAAGTGGGTTGAGTATAGATCCAAGGAGTCCAATGGTTTGTGCAAGGTGGTAGGAATCAAGAGGGAGCTAACTATTCCATACAATGCACAACAGAATGGGGTTACAAAGCAGAAGAATCAACTTGTCATTGTGGTTGCTAAGGCCATGATTCATGACCAGAACTTGCCGTTGTTGCATGACCATAATTACTATATATTATAACCACCCCAACACAACCATATATTTAACAGTTTTATTCATCTTTTTTCTTTTGTTTCAAAACAATGAAAACATACAGTTTATCACATCCAATATTTTATCATTCCGATATTAGGCTTTAGTTGTTATTTCAAAATACTAATTTTGATCATTTTTTGTCTCCACAGTTGTGGTGGTATCAATATTTATCCTGCTTCTCTGCATAAATGACCCAGGGCGAAAAATTTTGAATTGTTTCAACCTAAGTCACATGACACAAGGACACGAGACACGGAGGACACGTAAATACGAGTATTCAATACGAAACGCAGCGACCCGGAAACAGGACACGGGGGACACGTTTTATATATATTTAATAATATATATATATACACCGAAATATAGTTTTTTATCCATATTAAATTAACTGAAGTATTACAGTGTTTTGGTGTTGCTGCAGTAAGGACAGTTTGGTGACAAATTAGTAGCCAAGGACTTGGGCTTGGCCTCACCCATGCCACTGGAAGTGGGGGGTCCTGTGTTAGCAAAAATGGAAAACTGGAACTAGGAATTCAACAGGAAATTGTAACAAAACAAGAAGCAAAGCTAGAGGATTTTGGGGGTAAGAAAGAGGAACTCACCCCCCTTCCCAGCTTACATTATGTATATAGGATCGATTAGTAATGTACTAATGTAATGTCAAGACAGGAATGGGAACAGAACAAGAACAGATCTCCTGTTCAGGTGTCTGATAACATGGGGAGGTGGGGGTAGGGGTAAAGGTAGGGGACCTGTTATCAACCTCCGAGGAGTAACATAGATAGAATATGACTGTAACGTCCAGACTAACACCAACATAGTGACCAAAATACAGGCACTAGGCAAGGTTTAGGGACTACCAAGAATAATACTGTTAAGAGAATCCAATGCTGAGGGGATTTAAAATTGACCACAGGCATACAGTACAATGTTTCGTTGCCTAGCTCAATAATTTGAAAAGATTGAGATCTTGGATAGATGGTAAGGCAAAATCTATCGCGGTGATTACCTTCACTGACATCAAAAGAACCTTCAATGAGAAGGCTGACGTGTTAGCAAACAAAGGTGATGAATTTGAATTTACCATAAGGGATCTGAATCTGAAGATGACAGAAGTGATTGAGAGTCTGTAATCTGTCTTCTCTAGCCATTCCTGCATGGTTACTTCTGGGGTTTAGTCAGTCTCAAATTGCCTAGCAATACAGGGTCGCAACTCACAAGTGTACATGCCCCCTTCACTTTTAAATTATCGGCATCTGCCCAGACATATGGGCATTTTGATCTGAGCCCAGGAACGTGTCCAGCAATCAGACACATCAGACATATTAAACAAGTGTCAGTGGTTTGTTTGCAAGTCTGTATCGCAGAATTACGAAAGTATGAAAGCAGAATACAATGAAGACAGGGTAGCAGTCCTCAACCTGGAACAACCAGCTATCATGGTTCCCAGCTATTTTATTTCGTGAATCATGATATAACTTAATTACAATACACTGATACAGTGATATGGTTCCACTCAGTGCCATGATCTGCAGACATTAAACTTGGTTGTATTTTGTTACGGTTGGAGACATAACATACTATATGTGACTCAGTTTTGACAGGGCACTTGTGTCTCTTACATACAAGGCATGGCCGCGTGATCAATCACTCCATAGTGATGGTTTGGTCAAATAGAAAGTAAACCCCACGGTTTTCAAGCTACTTAGCTGAACCGCTTGTCTAAACCCCTATTCTGTGTTAACGTATTCAATGGTGTTACGTGTATAATACAGTCTTCAGATTGTGGCATACAGATATATTGATTTCAAGTTTCAACGATACTGTGATGCAAGGATACAATTCATCCTTCAAACAGTGAACCCCCTGCTCTCCAGACGACAGCTCACAGCTCCAGACGGTGACAGCTCCAGACGAAAATAACCCCGAAAAGACCACGCATAGGCTTTAATTTGTGTTTTTCCCCAGTACGTATTCAACACGGCGAAATACGTTAGGGCAACGTATTCTATACACGAAATACACGTATGCTACATTTAGGACATGAACGAAAACGCCGAATACGTATTCCAATTTTTATGACACGATAAAAATCGTATTCGACACGTATTAGGGCCGTTTCCGTGTCCAATACGTGAAATACGGGACACGGGACCCTAGGGGACGTGTCCTGTGACTTAGGTTTCAACCTAACATTGAATCCACAACACTTTACAAGATATAGATATTTCTTCTGTCAAGAAAAGAAGTGCAAAGGATATTCATGGGGATAGAGCCCATTATCTATTGACAGAAAAGTTAACAGGTCCTTCAGACCAAAGTAACTCACAGAAAACCTAACATAACCGGACATGCAAAGCTAAAAACACCTCACAAATTCATTGAAGGATGTCAGACCATACACGTAATCATACCAAACACACAAAGTGAGCATGCCGTTATATCAAAACCAGAAGAATTCACTCCAAATGATACTTTGTCTAGATGAAGGGCAGTAAAGATGGGAGCAAGCATCAACACATTACCTTGAAAAGTCCATACTGTATATCAAAGGCTGTTTTTGTTATGTTCTCCATAAAATCTTTGAAAATACCACCGCCATCAACACCAGGCTCTTCAACTCCAAATTCATTCACAAATATTACACGAATCTGAAATATAAAATATTTTATTTAAAATTCCATTACAGTGTCTCAAATAACCGATTAATAATCAAAATAAGTTCTTCAAAAGTATTATCAATGTAGTGATGCAACAATAGATTAGTAATAAACCATTCCCCTAAGTTCTTCTCCTGTCAATCCATTTAGTTCAGTGAAGGCATCCTCAACAGCCCGATTCCGCCTTATCCTAATTCGGTGCCGTACAAAGGGTGTGTGAAAACTGTTTTGTTGTCTGGCTGCAGCTAACTGAGACTGGCACAGATAAGCTTATTATTATTTCTCAAACATACTGTTATGCATAACCAAGAACCAAAACAACAGAGAAAGACCTATATAGTATATACTGGTATGCCTGTAACATTCAACAAAGAAAGTCTTAACCAAAAGAAATCTAGCAAGAAGCCAAAAGACAACTCCTTGTGAATCAATATTGATCACATGCTTCTTGCATTAAATTAAATTGCATAGACAAAACGAGATGGCTAAAACAACCTACAAAGAAGTGACAGCTAATAAAGCCTGAGGTTTCTTTGTGCTTCAAATCACTAAATTCTTTTAACTCACAGTATAAATTTGAACCCTGTTTGTAAATGGCACTAAGAATGGTGCCCGTTTCAGTAACTCATGGGCTCTTGAATTTTCACTTCCAGCCTGTAAAGGACATGTAAATTATTATGTTTCTCTTGCATCATAAGCAATAAGAAAACTAAGTAGAAAGCAATCAACCCATCTGAAAATGCAATATCACATGTAAAAACAATAATTAACCTGAGCATAGAACATTCCATCAACTGCATCACGAGCATGAAAATCATTTGGTGATGTAAATTCTCGCCTACAATTCCAATCCTGCAACTGTACATACCCAAAATACACTATTATAAACACAACATAAAAATAATAGCAACATAGAAGAGAATAAATTTAGATATTAAAATAAAGAAATATATGTAAGTTAAAACTTAAACCTGTTCAACAACCCTGCAAATTGTCAATCATATATGAGAACTCAGAGCCCAGACATTAGAATTCATGTTTATCTAAGTCACAGGACACGTCCTCTAGGGTCCCGTGTCCCGTATTTTACGTACTGGACACGAAAAAGGCCCTAATACGTGTCGAATACGGTTTTTATCGTGTCCTGTAAAATGGAATACGTATTCGCCGGTTTTCGTCGTGTCCTGAATTTGGAAAACACGTATTTCGTTGGTAGAAAACGTTGCCTGCATAAGCTGCAATTTTTTTTGAAAGAAACAAATAATTTTTGAGTGGGGCAGCTTAATGATCAAGTCTAGGCCCTAGTATTGACATGCTATTCATGGTAATGTTAAATTCTTAAAGTAAAAGGATGAAAATGAAGATTAAGGAGAAGTGACTCAGGATGTTTGAGAGTGGTTCCAGCCTCAGGATGTTTGAGAGTGGTTCCAGCCTCATTGGATTTCATATGGAGAAAGTAGAATTTTAGATTTCATTCAAAATGCAGCAGACTTATCAGTTTTTCAGGATTTCAGGATTGGGAGATTGTAATGTTTCCAAGTGACACCACCTGCCCACGCTACCCCTGCCACTAGTAGAGGATGTGGTCTACCTCCTATAACTCCTACTTTTAGTTCTTCAGCGTCTAGAGCATAGCAAACTCCACTGCCAACTCCACCAGCACCAGCATCTACATCTAGAGGGAAAGGGAAAGCTATGACATTTTCTCGCAAGAGGGGCAGAGGAAATCAATAGGATTAGACTTCAGTTATTTTCTTATGTGCTTGTAAGTTGTACATGAACAATGAACATTGAATATTCAAGAATCAAGACCAAGCATATTACATTCTAATTTCTAAATAGTAAATTTTGATTCTATTTATTTTTTTAAGTGAACTATGAACTTTGAGAAGTAATTATATTTTAATTTGATTAGATAAGTTGCAACCTGCAATTTAATATGGATAAAAAACTATATTTCGGTATATATATATATATATATATATTTACTATAATTTTATATATATAAAACGTGTCCCCCGTGTCCTGTTTCCAGGTCGCTGCGTTTCGTATTGAATACTCGTATTTACGTGTCCTCCGTGTCTCGTGTCCTCGTGTCATGTGACTTAGATGTTTATCAATTTGGTAAAGCATACTGGTTCACATTTGAACCATCAACTCATCATTCTTTGTCATCAAAATCAAACTGTTCTCTAAAATCATTTCATGGGCAGTCGTGTTTTATCATAATGATGCATTCAAAAAATCCTTGTCATCAAAATCTAAGAAATTCAAGTTCTGTTCAAGTTTTATACACTAATGTACTTATCTCTGAACGATAAATTACTATCAATGCTTCCATTGAAACAACGTGAAAAGGCAATGCCCTCCTCAATGTACATGGTTTACAAAAATTAAGCATGCAAACGACAGTTCCATAGCTGATCTCACTAGGATTTTCCACAATACTTCTTATGGGAGCATCTCTGCATCCAAAGCACTAGTGGGAATTGAATAACAAGGGCACAAGTTCAGGGCCATTTTGTGCAGAGCATTTCACTGTTTAGTTTTCTTGATTCTGTCAGGAAAAATGCAGAGGATTGCTACAAACAGTTTATTTGCTAATGATAAAATATCAAATACAAATAGGAGAAGGTAAGGAAATCCATAAACGATAAGTATAACATATTTTCTGTTTTAGATAATGTATGAGTGATGATTTACAAGCACCTTCCTGACAGTATAAATGTTCATTGAGTGGTCACAAGGATGTAAGACCTCTGGTTTCCTCACAACCCCCACACCTCCCAGTCAGCCAATCTCATTGAAACTCATAAGGCATTGTCATTCTAGGACACAAAGGCCCACACCTCCAGACCACCAAACTGATCAGATAATACACCTGTCATGTACACTACTCCCCAGGCTCAGAAAATGGATCAGTTGATAGTGATTGAGAACTCCCATGAGGATCCTGTCTCATGGTCCCCTAACTTGTTCTGCACAACCAGCTCAATCATGCCTTGACATCTTTTCTTAAGTTCATGACTGAGGCTTTCTATTTCGAGCATCTTTCCTGTACTTCCATTTTAGTTTATATCTTCTCTTAGCTAGATACTTAGTTCTTTATCTTTTTCTGCTTTAAGTATTGATCTAGACATTGCTTTCACACTCCTATTTTGTACTTACACTGAATGTACTCTTTAGTCCCATAATCTATTGACCTATATTGTCTGGTCATTTGTTGGACAAAATAAAGCTATATTATCTTATCTGTACATTACAAGGATATGCGATGGCCATAAGAGCAGAAGCTAGATAAGCTAAAACCTTTCTGTTACTGAACTTGAAAAAATAACAAAGGGTCTCTGTTATTTTTAGGAACAGGACCCAATAATTTGTTTATTGACAAAATCAGAGGTTTTATAAATAAAACCATATGCATATCAGCTACCCATATAATATTCACTTCATACACAATTTCTGCAGTGTTCCTGTACCCAAAATGGAACTACTAATGCAACTATTGATGTAACGGAAACATGAAACCAGGAGTAACAAACATAATGCCAGAAGCAGAGAAAACACCGGGGCCCTTGCACACCAAAAGATGGATTGCACCTACAAATCCAAGTTATCATGGAGCATTGCTGCACTAAGCTGGCTGATTGTATTGATAAAATGATAAGAGTTACAAATGAATGTGTGGGAACCCCTATTTATACCACAAAGGTAAAACCCTGACTTGAAGATTAAGTCGCTAACAAAAGGGAAAAGGCCCTTAGTAAATAAAAAATATATTTTACAAATATTAAAATAATCATGAGGATGAAGAGGTTACTGTTGCCTGAGACAAACCTTTCGTTTATTGGATCTTATGATTTATCAAAGAAAATTTAATCAATATGTTTAACCATGTTATTTCTACAATCTAATAACTTGGAAACAAAATTATAGAGCTCACCTTGGTTTTCATCGATTCACATAGTATAAATAGTAGTGGTGTGACAAATGTTTTGAAAATGAGATATAATGTTTCATGTACGTTATTCACTCAAATAAAATGTTTTCATCATCTGCTTTGTTAGAGTCACAAACTTTACATATTCTTTCCTCGCATCTCTTTGTTTGACTATAAAAATTGTAAGAGTTTGTTCTTATTTTTGCAATATTATGAGCATGCATACAAAATCTAATGCTCAGTAAAGATGATATGAATGGGAATACAACATGCCCCCACCATTAATAAGATTTTCCCTCAAAGCTGAAAAATTAAACAATAAAGACCAGTGTTGTTAAAAAAGACATTGGAATGGCCAAAAATATGTATTCTTGTCCCAATATGAGTTCAAATTGTATTATATAATAGCTTAAAAAATGCAAAAACATGCCCCCTGATCTAGAGGAAGAATCATATTGCCAAAAAGTGCCTCCAAAAGTGATTTCTAAGGAGTGTATGTAAACGAAAGATGCATACACTTTTTAAGTAATTCACTTGAATATTGAAGAGCAAGAATTGAACATGTTGAGATTCATAAGAAAGTGAAAGGATCAAATAGAACCAACCCACGAACCGTACTTTGTTCACTAAATGACAAGAAAAACATCACTAGGGAAGAATAACAGAAAAGTTAAAACCCAAATAAGTTTGTCAAAGAGCTGAATCATAAGTGCACTAAAGAGAGATGCGACCAAATAACATGAGATCGAGCGCTGAATCATAAGTGCACTAAAGAGAGATGCAACCAAATAACATGAGAGCGAGCGAACAAAGAGTTTATAGCAGTCTTAGGCTAAATCACATGTACTAGAGAGATCAAAAAGATCACATGATGAACCTTAAAAATGAGACTTGAGAGTGTATTTATATACACAACTCATCAGATAAGGTGCCCTCTCCAAGAGGGCTTACGGGCCCACATAACAAATAGGTTAGTCTTAACCAACTAGGAGTATAATAAATTAGCACTGACTAATTCAGGTTTGAGCCCAACCCTAGAAACACACTAATACGCAACAATAATGATTACGGTGAGGCCAGATATTGTCATTTGTAAATATTACACCATCATTCCACCATCCCCCTTTAAGCTGAACAGGAGGTCATTGTAGAAAACAATCAAATACAAATGTGAAAGGAGAGTTATGACCCAACTCAATATAGTATTGGTCAAAGTCGAAATAGGAGTGGATTTATATGAATACCCAACTCAATAAAGGTCAAGTGTAACCAAATTATAAATGAGTGAATTTATGAATACCTGACTCGATGTAAATGAGTGAGTTTGTGTAACCAACCCAATACGAACGAGAGTGGGTTTATGAATACAAAACTCCCTAGGTCTCACTTGCTTTGGAATTTCCAACAAAATGTTTGGTAAATTTACCAAGGTCCAAATCTTATTGTTTTCCATCCTTATATGGAGAGTGAATCTGTACAGCTCATCACTTCATTAGTTTCACACCTATATATTTGATCTTCAGACCTATAACACATTGCTACGTCATCTTTCAAGTGGCACCAGTCTCACGTCAACTAGACCTGATAATCTTCAATATTCCCATTTTAGTGAACACAACTATTTCTAAACAAGTTTCACCACTCAAAAAAAGCACTGAACTTGCACGGACTACCACTCCGCACAATCTGCAGTTGAAATTTGGGCAAGTGATGGTAACAAACGTCTTCTTTCCAACACTTCAAGCCCCACTCAAGTCAGAGTTCCCTAAAAAACATTATAGATCAAACCATGCAAGGTGTTGTATGAATGTGCCCAGGCCCCAAATCATAAATCTTCTACTCTAACAACAAATGTTATGAGCCCAATGCTTAAAATATCATAATAAACTTGTCTGCACACAATGTATACCAAATATAGGCATTGAGTATAACTTCCAAGATGAGTAATACACTAAGTTACCAGGATTCGGATACGGATACGGATGTTGATCCAGATTTGCTAGATTTTTGAAAATCCAGGATCTGGATACAGCAAGGATACATCAAGTACAAAAAATATAGTAATATTTTTAAAATTTATAAAAACACTTTTAGAATTCAAAAATCAAATCCATTTATAAATCACAACATTTAAAACTGAAACCATTATATATGTTATAAATATGAAGACTGAAACATGAATTGATGCATAAAGAATCATATTAGTACAAAAATAAGTCTCTGATCACTCTACTAATATCATAATGTGCAATAGGTTTAACTACATGTCCTAAAATGGATCTACATTCTCTTCTGCATATTGCAACTCTACATCATGAATAGATGATGGGGGTCCTGGAATGTAGGAAGTTGCAGGATTCCTCATCGATGGAAACAGATTCAAATTTTATAATAAAAGATTATAATATATAATATGTAAACCTAATATTCAAATTTTAATCAAAGAATATTCTATATATATATAATAAATTTATGGAGATATATAGGTATAGAAAAAGTGTTTCGAGGACATATAGATGTGTTATTCTTTTTTTTTTTAATTAAGAATCTTATAAATTTATATTATTTTATTATTTTTCATGTATTATAATTTAATATGATCCGATGCTATTGTTATTGAACTTGTATGTCATTGTTATTGTTAATTTGTAGTATATTTTTTATATTGTATTATATTATGCAAAACTAATAATATTTTTAAAATTCTATTAATATGTTAATAGAATAGCCGTGGGTTTGGTTTAGTGGCAAGCGGATGATTTGCTAAGTCTTCGTGCTGCTTGCAGTCACGAGTCAAACCCAAGGATACCGGGGGACGTTCAAGGGCCTGGGTGACCTCCTAGGGGTTATAGAGGTAGCTGATGGATTCGACCCGTGTAACGCGAGTCTGATCCACGCCGTTGCCGATCTTCTAGTAGAAATTAAATAAATAAAAAAAAAAAATAAAATATATATTATAATAATTATAATATGTAATAAATAAATAGATTATGCCACTATCTTTTATTTATAAGCATAAAAAAATATTTAAATTAAAAAATATATAAACCTCTCCAATTTCAACACCAAAGCGTGGTCTCCCCACACATTGTGATCTCTCTCGATCGCCCACGCGTTCACGATGAGCCTCGTTTTAGTAGGAATGTGGTATCCCACTATCATGCACGACTCCATTGACTCGCAAGGAAGCAACAGTGGCACCGTTCAATCCAATCTTAGTGTTTCCTTCACAACACATTGCAAGTACTCCAGGCTCGACAAAGCACACTCGCCTATCTTTGCCCACAACCAACTCAATCTCTTCTTGTCGCTATCCTATGGCCGACAAACTCATAGAAAACAAGAATGAGGGACTGAACATCCAATTAAGCCAAGAAAAACCTAATACTAAATTCCAAAAACTAAAAACTGAGTTGAATAAAAAGTTGAAATCCGGAATTCTACAAGGGAACCATTTCCAAAGTGAAGGGTTTGTTTCCAAGGCGAGGGATCCATTTCCATCGATCAGGAATTCGCCATGCTGTCGGTCCTCGGACAGATCTAGGAGGATCCGGATCCGATCCGTCGATCTGTGGGTCCTGGACCCCAGAGGGTCGGATCTAAACGTAGGTAATACAATAACCCTTCATGCATTAGGAGAACTCCCAAATAATCGAAGTACATCGATATGTTCAAATAATAATTCCACGTCTACATTAATGACTCTATTGGCCTTTATATATAGCTATTCTTACTCATCGCACATGTGGGCCCCCGATTATACAACACACTATTACATATGGATTTAACCCCATACATACCCGCATTAGGGTCTTAAAAACTCTCTTCAATGTTCTACTTATGGTTTGATAGACTTGCTCTATCTATTGTAGCATCAATTGCTCTTTTCGTCTCTCTCCAGAACTGTACTTTGTTATTGAGGGTTTCCCCATTCTAAATTTAACACCGCTTTAATTTGTTACTATGCCATATGCTCCTTCTTATTTTAGGGAGGAGAAGTCGTGAGCACTCTTTCTTTTGCTTCCATTAGTTATTGACTTTCAAGATCAGCAACCTTTTTTGCTCATTTGTTGACACTAATATAATTTCATTTCATTTCAGTGTTTTGACATCCCCAAGGACATAGGTAATGCAGGGGATGCCATCCTAGACCACAAGCAAAGCATCACCAAGTAACTAGAGGAAAGCAATACAGATAACATGTCCCTCTATCAATTTTCTAAATGATAACGAATGAGACACTGATAAATGAACCTGTAACATCCCTTATTTAGGAAGGTTAGCTAACATGCCCAAAAACAGTAATGCTCTAGAATCAATGGTATAAGCAAAAAGGAATTCAGAATCCTATTGTAAACCAGCTTAGTTTCATATAAAACACACACCACCACAGCCCACAACTCCCTCCCCCAGATCTATCGAGCAGCAGGAGGTATGGAAAAATCTAGAGCAGACCATTACAGATAACAAGTCTCTCTATCAACGATCAAAATGATAACAAATGGAACGCTGACGATGAACCTGCAATATCACATATTTAGGAAGGCTAGCTAACATGCCCAAAAACAGTAATGCTGTAGAAGAAATGGTATAGGCAAAAAGGTAATCAAAATTGTATTGCACACCAGCCTAGACCCATATAACCGCCCAGGATCAATTGAACATCAAGGGGTATGAAAAAACCAATGGCAACGTTTGCACCTTGAGAGATTTCATCCCTCTTGGGGCTTTATAAGATGTGTCTAAGCTGTCTATCATTAAAGTATATTATTTTCTTTTAACGTGAAGAACCGATGTGACGTTAGTGTTTCACTCAGTCACTCATGACACATCTATTTATTTATGCGAAAGGCAATGTAACACCAGTGTTACACACACTCACTCGCATGTGACCCCTCCCCAATTCTGGGTTGTAGAATGCACCTCTCTACACATAAATACAGGAAATAAGGAAAAAATAGCACTGGGAACATCCAATGTCAAGGATTCTGAAGAGTTTGAAAACCTGTGCCAAGAGTTCAGCTGCTACTGTGCTGACTCTCTCTCGGATAGATTGTAATGGAAATCTCTTTTGATTTGATCCAGAATGAACAGTCTTCTGAGGTGTAGAAGTCTTAGAGGGGATCACCCATAGCAGCTGCCACAATGCCTGTTGAAGAAGAAAGAAAATATTTTAATCTACCAGATACATGCAGTTTAATTCAGAATGTGAAAGCCTCTCACCACTGCTATAATAGCTTTCACTTGTCTAGAAAATAGCCTGCAAATTGTAGAATTTCATGGTGCCAAGATTTTTATATTTCTATATTAGCCATCATATAAGTTTTCAAATTTTCTTTCCCATGGATAGATACAACGCACTATACTAATAATTTGCCAAAGCCAACAAAACACTGCATCACAAGGATGGAAAAGGACTGCATAACTACTGTGTTAAGTGTACGATCCTGTTGACAATAAACACACCCTTTAATGCTCCTAAATGATAGCATTGATAGAAAACAATTAGCATTAGTAAAATTTAACAAACCTAAACTCAACATTTTGATGGCTAGATAAACCAATACCTCTTTTAAAATGATAACTAAAGCCTTGACATCTTGCAATGGAAGAGGCTTCTGTTGCTCGTAGAACTCCTCATTATCAATAATCATCAACATATGCCTAACAGAGAACCAGTGTATCATGATTAACTAATAAAATAAACTCACTTGAGTTTCATCTAAAAGAAAACACTGGTCATAGCCTCTTTTTGTCACAATATGAGCATATAACTTTTGCATGTGTTAAATATATTAAGCTTCAATTACAAAAATACTCATTTAAACTGAAAGCCATTTCTCTAACTATATTTCACCTGTACAATGGGCAGAAAACAGAAAGAGGCAACAACCAACCCGGAGCATCTCCCGGGAAAAATTCTGCTAAAGCCTCCATAGATGGCCACCTTTGGCTCATGTGACACCGTTTCATGTAGTGCCAAAGAGTAGGGACGAGTTCAGTTGTATATGCAAGTCCAGTCATGACATTCTCAAGTGGTAACATTGTGATAGAAACATACAAAAATGCACAAAGTGCAGTAACAGCTGCTGCTTCTTTTACAGATGGCCCTTCATTAAAAGTACTATCACCAAAACCAGAGATGTCACCATATAAAAATCTCACCTACACCATAAATTCACAACAAACAATTAATCAATGCAAGAGATGATTAGAAAACTGGTTATTGAAACATTAATTGGACATCAGAACCTATAAGGATCCGTGGACAAAGTTCTGAAAATATAAGTGAATGTTCAGAGCAGAACCAGACAGACAGGCCCTTACCAGTTGTTTCAGAAAATCTAAATCAACTGCATTAAGGATTTGCCTCTCTAAATCCTTGCTCAATGTTATCTGACCCGCATCCTCTTCCACATCCATGTCATCATCATAATCTGTGAAAAACATCATAATATTAATTACAATGATATAAACAACATAGCAACATTTTTCCAGTCAAATCAAAAACCTTGTACATGATTTCACGTTCTGAAAATCAAGATATTTTTTCAAATCCTTGAAGTAATGTAGATTTTATACAATGAATTGAGAATCAACATGCAAACATTCACATCAACCCCATACAAACAACGAGTGTAACATGAGCTAGTCACTGGTCACTCCCAAATAGACAATTTTTTGTTTAATGTTGACGAACATGTTTCCTTTTCAGGGGCTGATCTAAAACATTAACATGATCTGAAACAGAAAATATAAGGCTTCAAATTGGGTTCACAGTTCAAGAGATGACAGTTTTCAAGAGTCTCTCAAATCAAAATTAGGCTTTATAAATAACTAGCATATAGTGTTTGTGTTAAAATTGGCAACTGGGGCCAAACTCCATGTGGATCACCCTATTTGTGGCAGCTGATATTTTTCTTGGATTCCTCTCTCCGAGGAGTGTAGGATTGATCTACAGATCATCCGATTCCAACATGTATTTATAGCGATATGAATTTATTCATATTATTGACAATTTGTCAAGGTCAGCCAGCGAGCTAAACAAGCACTTTTACCCCCAGCTCAACCTCAACATTGCATTTAAATAGAGGGGACCTCACGTCATTTGAGGAGCACATCATCTCATGATCTCTCTCTCCACATGTTTGGGTTTGTCTTCTCACAACGAGGACATGGTGGAAAGAAAGATCAGAGAAGCCCTAGCCACAGTCAAACAGAGACCTAGCTGCAGTCAAGAGAGGCTCTTATCCGCAGTCAAGAAGGCCCTAATCCGCAGTCAAGAAGAGGAGCCCTAGCTGCAGAAAAGAGAGGCCCTAATCCGCAACAAAGAAGGAACATTAATATAAGCATAAAGAAGCCTGGAAGGACAGCGTAGAATTTTGGTTGGCTGTAAGTGATACTGTGTTGAAAGAAGTTATCTAGGGCATGCCTTAAGGACTATTTACAAGGTTGGTAAGCCATAGTCATAACGTAAAGTAATGCATTGAAGAGAACTGCCCTATAGGCTAAGATCAGATCAGCGTATGTATACAGTTGGGTGCTAGAAAGTGCTGACAGCAAAGACTTGTAGAACTAATACTGCTATGTTGATGTAGTTGGGTGTTGTTTGATGGAGGACTGTAGACCTAACACTTGCTGCTGGGCTAGGCCACAGGCCATAGCCAGCAGCAAAGGCTGTTCTACCAGACTTGGATAGCGTGGCAGTTGTGGAGTCTCTCCTTGGTACACCGCAGCCTTAGAAGGCCTGCTTTATTGACTGCTTGGACAATGAGGGATGAAGCTTGATGCCCAAACTCAAGGAGCAGTGACAGCAAGTGCAGCAAGAGGTCAACAGCGTTTTGGGAGCTGTATTGGGTCAAGGTTTGACCATGTTTGGTTCAGCATCCTATTGGTGCCATATGGATGATCTTCCGAGGAGTTGAAGGATCTTCCTAGGAGCAGAATGAGCTGTGTAGTTTTTGGGTGCACTGAGCTTACTATTGAAGGCTGATGTTGAATGGGTTTAACCAAGCCACTTAGAGGAAGATTTCCATCCCGTTTGATCAGCATTGACATTTCTGATCTGGGCTTTACTGCTGCCATCATAAACCATCAGATTTGTAATTTTGTACTATCTCTTTCTCTGCTGAACTATTGAAGAATATAAGAAGATTTGACCAAGGGTTTCCCCACATTGGGTTGTCCCTGGCTGGTGCCACATCTTGTGTCCTCTTGTCTTGGCTTGTCTTCTACTATTTATGTTTATGTTCTATCTGCATTTTACTATCACGCTGATGTGATTGCTAATCTAGATATTAATATTGGGCTAATAAGAAAATTGAAGTAAATTGCTCTTAAGAATAGAACATACCAAAAATTAACATGGTATCGGAGTTGAAGTGAAGACAAATCCCAAGCAAGAGTGAAAGAGCAATTACTGAAGACAGTTGGACAAGGTCAAAGGCTCAATGGGTTCCTCATCCCACTTCCCGACTGAAGATAAGCTCCGTGAAAAGTCTAACTATCACGGATGGAAGATGTCTCTTGATCTGACATTGGAAGAACAAGAAGTGTTGGACTGTGTGAGGGGTAAAATCCCCAAGCCTCCATCAAATGCACCGGCCGCTACAAAGAACAAGTACACCAAGGCTGAAGTCAAAACGAAGAAGATTATCAGAGATTCCATTGACAAGCGTCTGGTGGCCTACATCTCCGATCTAAACACCTCCAAAGAAATCTATGACAAGTTGGTCAGCATGTTCAAGGTTAGTGACGCAAATCAAATTTTATTTCTCAAAAATAAGTTGAAGGATATTAAGAAGGGTAAGGACGAGGATATTCAATCCTACTTCTTAAGAATCACTGAGATCAAGAATGATCTTGCAATTGAAGAAATCATATCTGATAGGGAGCTTACTATCACTACCCTTGGAGGGCTCCAACCTGAGTGGTATATATTTAGAACCACTATTCTCAATAATGATCGAATTCCAGGGTTTGAAGAATTGATGTCGAGATGCATTCAAGAAGAAACAAGAATGGTGGAGCAAGAGATGTCTTTTAATAGAGGCAACCCCACCGCATTCTCCACTCATGTCAAAAGGAGAAATAATGCAGGGTCTAAAGGTCATTTTCATGGAAACCCTGGATCTAAGGGAGGAAGGAAAGGCAGGCGCTTTGCTTGCAATAAGTTTGGCCACTATGCAAGGGAGTGTCCAAATAGAAGGGACACATCACATGATGATGATCACAATCATTCTAGGGGAAACTTCAACAACAATGATCAAAGGAATGGCAGCTCCAATGGCAAGGGAAAAAGGAATGCAGGACATCAAGGAAATGGTCGACCCTCCAAGAAATCAAGGAACTCCAGATATGAAGAATCAAATGTTGTTAACAATAACCAAAAGGAGTATTATCTTATATCTGCCCTCTCCACTTCCTCTCCTCTGGACACTTTGGGGAATTGGCTTATTGATAGTGGTGATTCAAGGCACTTCACCGGATACAAGGAAACTCTCTCTAATCTAATAGAGAAGGAAACAAACTTGGAGATTATTCTTGGAGACAATGCCACCTATCCCGTAAAGGGTGTAGGCAATGTTACCCTTAAATTGAATCAGGGTAACACGATTCATTTACAAGAAGTTCTATATGTACCTGATCTTTAGAAGAACCTGGTGTCCATTTCAGCAATGGAAGACAAAGGTTACAAGGTGGCATTCATCGATGGAAAGGTAAGTGTTTGGAAAAGGAATTTTAAAGATGCTTTTACTATTGGGTTTAGGGTTGGCACTTTGTATCAAGTTGGAGGAAGTCCATTAGGGGCCATGTCTTGCGACACATCTCTACAATCTGAACTATGGCATCAGAGTTTTGCCCATCTTCATTACAAGGCCCTACCCAATGTGAGACAGATGGTGATAGGGATGCCCGAGTTCAAAGTAGAGCATGAATGTGTATGTACCGAAGGAAAACTTACAAGGGGACCATTCCCCTCAAGTAATAGCAAGACCACAGATATATTGTCGTTGGTCCACTCCGACATATTTGGTATGATGCCCGTAAGCTCTTGGAAGGATGAAGTAAACGCCTAGTTTCGTCACTTCAAAGACTATGTGGAACAACCTGAGGGATTTGAGGTTCATAACCGGGAATCTCATGTATGTAGGATGAAGAAAGCTCTCTATGGTTTGAAGCAAGCACCCCAGACTTGGTATGAGAGGATTGACAGCTATCTCATAAAGTTGAGATTCACTAGGAGTGAAGCCGATCCAAACCTTTGCCTTAAGGTTGTGGATGATAAACCTCTCATACTAGTACTTTATGTGGATGACCTCTTTCTGACAGGTGCAGACCCTCTCATTCACAAACATAAGAGGGAGTTGAATTCTGAATTTGAGATGAAGGACCTAGGACTGATGCACTACTTCCTAGGGTTGGAGGTCTGGCAAAAGCCAGGAGAAAATTTCCTATCTCAAGGAAAATATGTAGTGAAGATATTGGAAAGATTTAGGATGGTGGATTGCAAGCCTGTGACTACCCCAATGGAGCTTAACTTCAAGAAGTTATGCAGTAGTGTTGCCGAACCCGAATTGGGAAATGCTTTTGAGTATTGTCAACTCATAGGAGCATCGATGTTCTTGGTAAACTCCCGTCCAAATAAATGTTTTGCAATTAACACGTTGAGCCAAAATATGGTTGAGCCTCATCACTCACAATGGATTGGTGCCAAGAATCTTTTGAGATATCTTTGAGGCACAGTCACTCATGGACTGAGATACACTGTCGAAAATGTAAGGTTGCATGGTTATTCTGATGTTGATTGGGCAGGCAGTGTGGTGGATCGCAAGAGCACTTCTGGGTGTTGTTTATCTTTGGGTTTTGCTTCAATATCCTGGATGTGCAAGAAGCAAAAGTCAGTTGCTTTGAGCACCACTGAGGCCAAATACATTGCTGCGAATATGGCCTCCTGTGAAGCTGTCTGGTTGAGGAAGCTCTTCAGTGAGTTGTTTGGGCACGTGTTGGATACCACCATGATCCTTTGCGACAACCAGAGTGGGATCCGATTATCAGAGAATCCCGTATTTCATGATCACTCCAAGCACATAGACATCGGGTACCACTTTATTCGGGATATGGTACAATGAGGAGCAATAAGGCTTCAACACATTGGGACTGATGAGCAAGTCATCCATATTCTGACAAAGCCCCTGGGAAAGGTTAAATTCTTGACTTCCCGAGAACGACTTGGAGTCATGGAGAGACCCTCTTTGGAGGGTTCTGTATGATATGGATATTGAGCTCTGGGAGCTCCGAGGGGTTTGGGGTACTTCTTGGAGCAATGAGCAACCATAAGGTGAGTGGTTTAGCCTTCCCCTAGTGGTTTGCTATGTAGGCAGGATGAGTGGTTCATCCTTCTCCTGTTGAGACACAATCATAGGGTGAGTAGTTCAGCCTTCCCCTAGTGATTTGTTGTGTACAGGGTGAGTGGTTCAGCCTTCCCCTAGTGATTTTTTGTGTATAGGGTGAGTGCTTCAGCCTTCCCCTGTGATACCTCATGGCGACATGTACGCAGAATGAGTGGTTCAGCCTTCTCCTACTGAGACATCCTACCCATGCAGTCAATAAGAGTGGTATGACACACTCTCTTCATTGGAACTAACTTCGGGTCAGTAAGAGTGGTATGAGACGCTCTCTTTTATCTGGGACTGACCTTGGGTCAGCAGAAAATGGTATGATACATTCTCAATCACTTCTTCTTCTTCATGGTTCAACAAAGCATAGCAGTGCATTGTTGGCAAAGATAGTACCAACTGGCAGATGTATTGGCAAATGGAGTTCTCCCTAGTTGAGAGGGAGTGTTAAAATTGGCAACTAGGGTCAAACTCTATGTTGGGTCACCTTATTTATGGCAGCTGATATTTTTCTTGGATTCCTCTCTCCGAGAGGTGTAAGATTGATCTAAGATCATCCGATTCCGACATGTATTTATGGAGATATGAATTTATTCATATTATTGACAATTTGTCAAGGTAGGCCAGCAAGCTAAACAAGCACTTTTACCCCCAGCTTAACCTCAACGTTGCATTTAAATAGAGGAGACCTCACGTCGTTTGAGGAACACATCATCTCATGATCTCTCTCTCCACATGTTTGGGTTTGTCTTCTCATAAGGATGACGTGGTGGAAAGAAAGATTAGAGAAGCCCTAGCCGAAGTCAAAGAGAGATCTAGCCAGAGTGAAGAGAGGTTCTTATCCGCAGTCAAGAAGGCCCTAATCCACAGTCAAGAAGAGGAGCCCTAGCTGAAGCAAGGAGAGGCCCTAATCCGCTGCAAGGAAAGAACCTTAATATAAGCATAAAGAAGCCTGGAAGGACAGCGTAGAATTTCAGTTTGCTGTAGGTGACAGCGTGTTGAAAGAAGTTATCTAGGGCATGCCATAAGGACTGTTTACAAGGTTGGTAAGCCACAGTTATAAAGTAATGTGTTGAAGAGAACTGCCCTATAGGCTAAGATCAGATCAGCATGTGTATACAGTTGGGTGTTAGAAAGTGCTGACAGCAAAGACGAGTTCATGTAGGACTAATACTGCTGTGTTGATGTTGTTGGGTGCTGTTTGATGGAGGACCGTAGGCCTAACTTGCTGCTGGGCTAGGCCACAGGCCATAGCCAGCAGCAAAGGCTGTTCTACCAGACTTGGACAGTGTGGCAGTGGTGGAGTCTCTCCTTGGTACACCAGAGCCTTAGAAGGCTTGCTTTATTAACTGCTTGGAGGATGAGAGCTGAAGCTTGATGCCCAAACTCATGGAGCAGTGACAGCAAGTGCAGCAAGAGGTCAACGGCCATCCTTAAGTCGATTGCAGATTCCCGGAATATTTGGGAATCAGACGGACATGGGCACGGTCAATTTTTTGACCATGCCCATGTCCGTCTGATTCCCGAATATTCCGGGAATCTGCACTCGACTTAAGCTCAGGGGAGGTCAACAGCGTTTTGGGAGATGTATTGGGTCAAGGTTTGACCATGTTTGGTTCAGCATCCTATTGGTGCCATATGGATGATCTTTCGAGGAGTTGAAGGATCTTCCTAGGAGCAGAACCAGCTGTGTAGTTTTTGGTTGCATTGAGCTTACTGTTGAAGGCCGATGTTGGCTGGGTTTGACCAAAGCCACTTAGAGGAAGATTTCCATCATGTTTGATCAGCATTGACATTTCTGATCTAGACTTTACTGCTGCTGTCATAAATAATCAGATTTGTAATTTTGTACTATCTCTTCCTCTGCTGAACTATTGAAGAATATGTGAATATTTGATCAAGGGTTTCCCCACATTGGGGTTTGTCCCTCGCTGGTGCCACATCTTATGTCCTCTTGTCTTGGCTTGTCTTCTACTGTTTATGTTTATGTTCTATCTGCATTTTACTATCATGCTGATGTGATTGCTAATCTAGATATTGATATTGGGCTAATAAGAAAATTGAAGTAAATTGCTCTTAAGCATAGAACATACCAAAAATTAACAGTTTGATTATTAATGTATTGGATTTAGTATGTTTATCACACATATTTAAGGATGCCCTACTCTTCCTGACATGGAATCAGGGCTTTTGTGACATGAAGCCTGTGCATAACCGAAAAAGCAATGCTGTATTGACTAAAGGGCAGTGCAGTCACAGAAGCAAGCTTATCGTGAGACTTCGAGATTTAAATATAATCTCCATTAGTGTTGCATCTATATAAGGTCACGAAAGAATTAAGATTGGATTTCTTTTATTCCAATTTTCCTCCCGGGGCATATTCACGTTTGTTTGATGAAGTATCAAACTGCCACAGCAGTTGTAAAGGGCATTGATATTGTCAGGCTGAAAACTACAGTTCTCGATTGAATCCTACTAACAGGTTATCACAGGATACCAAAAATACAGCACAGAGTATGTGTATCTGTACAGGTTTTTTGAATGCAAAACAAAGTTACAAACATATTTCTAATTGCATCTATGATCTATCAGGAGAATCTGGAAGAATAAAGGAACTTGATCAGAAAACATTTCGATCATGTCGCTCACCTCTTTTTTATGTTTTTGTTGCCCATTACAGCCTTCATTTTCCCTGCCCAGGTTATTTATCGGGCTTCTGCATTCTTGGCATTTTTAGTTTGGGTTAGGCATTTTCACCAACGCAATGATCAATTATAGTCATCATGCCTTGTTTCTTCAAAGCTTGCAATCGAGACTTGTTTTCTATTTTTCATAATTGTAATACAATGTAACAACCTCTCTTTTGTTGTTTAAAATTTCACTAAATCTCATCATTGATGAACAAGGTCTCCTTAGTGTTAACATAGACAGATAGTAAGTGTCAACACCAAATAGAATTCAGTTGTCAAAACCTAAACTAATGGTGTCTTACAGATCCGAAGAAACAATAATTGCACAATAAATTCCAAAGAAGCAGATACATATGTTATAAACCATATTGCAATGGCCAGGTTTAAGAATAGAAAAGCACAAATAGAACATGACTACATATTTGTTGCTTTTTAAAGTCTCCATAAACCTCTTTTTATTGACAAACTGCAACTCCATTGTTCAAACAAATGGGCAACAGCCAAACAAACAGTATGTTTTACCACAAGTGCAGCTAAGACCTGGTCAAGCAAGAACAATGTTCAAATGATGAAAACAAAGTCCTTTAACAAAAGCAGTTAACACTTGTCTGCTTGAATGTTTAGCTCAAATCTCAAACCAGCAAGATCAGAAGAAAGCACCCATAATACAACAGCCCTCTCAGTGTAAATGTTTCTATAAAAAAAATCAGCATAGTAATAGCTTTCTACTTTCAGGAATTTGCATTTGCATTGCTAAAATAAAAGCAATTACATTTATACGGTGAAAAAAAAAGATAGCAAAAGCTACAGATTGACACCAATTTTCCTGAAAACCAAGAAAAACGGTTTTTAATACAACCCAAAAAAGAAAAAGAAAAAAACTCTACCAGATATTTTTGCATTAGAAGTCTTAAAATTATGTGGTATATCCTCCAAAAGAAATCTTGCGCTAGTTGCAAAGTCCATGACCTGGTCCAAACATACCCACATGGTATCAGTATTAGATGCCTTAACTTTTAGTTTACGTGAACAAACAAATCACATTAATATATTCACAACTTCAGCAAAATAAAATAGCATAGGGTTATGGCTAGTCCAATAGTGTTTGCATCAGAATTTTGACTGTTAGCACATGTTAACCCCTTGTAAACAGTTTTTTAATATTAAATATAACCTTATCAGCTGTGAAAAATGAAAATTTGACTGGAGCTTCAGATCCAGATACAGAACATCCAGATTCACTTAAGACCCTAAAGCCCTAACTTTCACCTATAAAATAGCCCCTCTCCCCATTCTAAAATAATGAAAAGAGTGAGTTTTGATAACAGTTTGCATTTCATGGTTTGCCAATGTTGAAAATGTAGCAAGCAAGGTCTTCTAGCTTGTGGCTTAGCCGGTGAAGACTTTGAATTGTCATCATGAGTTAGACTTCAGTTAGGATGAGTTATTTCCAGTTTACTATAATAATCATCAAGTTAGAATGCGTAGAGTTGGAGCTTCAGTTAAGTAGAGCCTTCATCAGTTTGACTCCATAAAGAGGTTGCAGTTAGAAGTTCAGTTAGAGCAAGTTAGTCTTCAATCTTGAGTGAAGGAAGAGCGAGTTAGATCTCCCCAGTTGATTGGAGAGAGCACAAGTTAACAACTCCAGTGATGATTGGAAGGAGAGTGAGTAACACTTAGTAACTTGCTATCAGAGGTCGAGTTCTAAATTTAAACTAGCCTAATTTAGCATGGATCGAATCTATAAAATTAGGACAAAGGCACAAGGAAAACACAATTGTTTTGTGCATGAAGGATCATGACAAGACAGAGCTTACGTGATTGTGAGAGAGAGCCTTGATTGTGGAGTGCAGGAATTGTGTCCCAACTCCCAAGAAATAGGAGCCACAAATGTGCTAGGGTTTAGGAGAATTGGTTGTGTGCGGGTTGTGTGGAGCTGGGAGCCTAAAAAACAGGTGTTAAATTGTAGCAAGAAAAGGCTTCATTTGACTTGTGCCTTAGTCAAATGGAGAAATTCTAATTTCCACAACAGCATGATGACTTGAGTTGCAGTTAGCAGGAGTGTCATGGCCAAATCAGTTAGTTAAGTCAGTCAATTTGAGTTTGTGGGCAAGAAGTAGCATTGTGCATGAGTTGATTGCTAAGTTACCAGGATTCGGAACCAAATCTGCTAGATTTTTGAAAATCCAAGATCAGGATCTGGCAAGGATATGTCAAGCACAAAAAAATATAATAATGTTTTTTTTAATTTTAAAAAACACTTTTAGAGTTCAAAAATCAAATCCATTTATAAATCACAACATTTAGAACTGAAATCCAAGGTTGTAGGGGAGTGCCCCCTCCCCGAATCCACTCTCAATTCGCGCTTCGTCTGGGAGCGAGTAGGGAGCTACCTCAGGAGCGTGGTCCCTTTAAAAAAAATTGCTCCCTTTTTTTGAGGGAGGGACTAGGGGAGCGGTCAGGAGTGACTTCTCCTTCACTGCTCCCCCTCGCTCCAGGAATGATTTTTTAAGAGGGGGAGCGATCGGGTAGCAATTGCTCCCGACCGCTCACCCTCTTAAAAAAACGCTCCCGTCGACGCCAACAAAAGGACGCGCGGCGGAGACGGAAGCGACGACTAGCAAATGGAGAGGGAGAGGAAAGGGAGGGAAGGGAAAGGGGGAAAAGGTTTAAAAGGTCCTCTCCCCTCCCATTATTCACCCATTTTTCAAGTTGGAGAGAGCAAGAGAGAGTTTGGAGCTTGGAGAGAGCAAGAGAGAGAAGCTTGGAGGAACTTGAGGAGCTTGCAAGGGAGATTGGAGCTTGGGATAGAAGGCCAAAGAGGTAGGATCTACACCCTAATCTAGCATTTCTTTTATATGTTCATTGCTAAATTAAGAAAAAAATTCTCTATTTCCCATTCCCATTCCCCCATTTTTTTGCAAACTCAAAACTTCAAACATCATGGCTATATGGCTTGGCATTTTCTTGTTGTTGGTTCCTTTTTCTGGTTATTATGGTGTTGGAGAGTAAAAGAAGGAAGGTTGATCATGATGAAGAAGAGGATGAAGAAGTGAGTTATAGTGGATTTGATGAAAACCCTGGAGAGGAGTACCTTGGTGAGGAGGAAGAGAATGGGCATAATGAGGCCCCAAAAACTAAACAAGACCAAACCCCATTGCGGAAATATGTTACTAGGTCTAAAGCAGGGAAAGGGGGTGGAAACACTAAATGTACATGCAACCATTGCAACAACATTTACACAAGTTCATACAGCTGTGCCAAAAGGCACCTCTATGGGAAAAGGCCATGGGATGGAGATAAGCCAATAGGAATCAAGCTTGTGTAAGTGTGTCAGCAACAGAAAAAGTCAAATACATAAGGGAAGAGGAGGAGCAATAGAAAGAGTCAAATACATAAGGGAAGAGGAGGAAGCCCAATACAAATCTAAAATATCAAAGGGTTTCTTTGAACATAGCTCACAATCAAATGCACAAAGAACTCCATCAACATCCCCCCATGGCAGTGGATATGGAGGCACAGGAACAAACATTTCTTTAAGGCGTAGAACCATATCATATTTCCTTGACGGAGGGTGTAGGAATGATGTGGATTCAAAAGTTTACCAGTTTCTCTATCTATGTGGGATACCATTCAATGTTCTTTGCTCACCTTATTGGTATGAAATCGTTTCTGCCATAAATGATGCCCCCAGAGGATACAAGAACCTTGGGTATGACAAGGCTAGAACCGTTGGACTTGATCATGAAAAAAGCAAAAACATCACATTCTTTGAGTAAAATGACAAATTCTTGGACTCAGCATTGGGTGTCCATTATATCTGATAGATGGACAAATGTAAAAGGCAAGCCATTGATAAGTGTTCTTGTTGTGTCTGTTAGTGGCGCCATCTTCCTTTCAGCATATGATTACTCAAAGAAGTTCAAGACTGGCATCAACATTGCAGAACCATTACTTGAAACAATTCAATGTATTGGGCCATACAATATCATCCAAGTCATTACTAATAACGCTGCTAATTTTAAGGCAAAGGGAGCAATTATTGAGGATAAATACCCCAACATATTTTGGTTTGGGTGTTTGGTTCACACAATGAACCTTTTGATACATGATATTCTTAAGAACAAAAACCAACAATACAAATGGATTGGTGATTTGTACAAGAGAGGCAAACAAATGATAAAATTTATTACAAATCATACCAATACCCATGGGCTTTTCTGCAGTCACTCAAGATTGCAAAGACTAGATTTGCTAAGTATCACCTCACCTTCAGGTGCCTTTTGAAGGTAAGAGAGTCATTGGCTAGCATAGTATCAAGTCAACACTGGCAGGTATTAAAGGACAGGGCCACAAATGTAGCTGACAAGCAAGGTCTTGAACAGGTGGAGGAGACTGCTCTTTATGGTCTGTTTTGGTCACGTGTGAGGTAAGTATTGCAATTCACCAAGGTCCAAGCCCATCTATAGCTTGACTCATTTTGCAAATATAGATAAACCAGTGATTGGGGAGGCGTATGAGTAGATGGATACCATGTTGGGGAAAATAAAAGATATTGTTTAGGAAAATGATCCCAACTTGTATACAGTGATTCACAATTGTGTGTGTACATAGTGAAATAAACTTAATGCTCCACTACATGCCTTGGTGTATATCCTTATGCCAAAATACTACTCTCCATCTTGATTGGGCAAACCTGCACCTAAGGGTGGGGTTAGGGCCAAAGCCCATACAGATCCAGAGGTACAAAAGGGAGATATGAAAGCATTAGACAAGCTAGTCCCTGATAGGGAGGAGTGTTCTAATCTGCGTCTTAAATTAGGCAGATACTTCAATTGCACTAGTTTGTTTGGTTATTTGCATGCAATGGAAGATAGAGACATATTTGATGCTCTCACATGGTGGGAAGCATATGACGGCATGGGACTTTTGCCAAAATTGGCAAAAAAAGTTCTCTCACAGGTTGTAAATACTTCTTCTACAGAGAGGTGTTGAAGCACCTACAACTTCATACATAAATGTGAGAAGAAACAGACTCGATGAAAATTGGGCAGAAAGCTTGGTTTATGTGCACTACAACTTGAGGTTGTTGAGTCATTATTTTGGTCGGGTTTATGAGAATCCAACATCTAAAATTTGGGACAACCACCCAGAGGACAATAATTTGGAGGATGGCACTATACATCTTGAAGAATTGTTAGCATAAATTTTGGGAGATGGTGATGAAGCAACAACAACTATGCCATCCCCACCATCCAGTAGCAGTGTCAATGCTCGAGTTCCAAGTATTGTTCCTTTGTTTCCATTGCCTCCATTCACGTGGAGGGCATGTGCCTTCTGGTTCTAGTCATGCGACTATGCTAGAGGAGACTCCTAGAAGACCACCAGTACCATGACCTACTTAGAAATTAGACATTTCTCGTGGCGGCAAGAGGAAGTTGTAGATAATAGATTTACTTGTCTTTTCTAGTTTCTAGTAGTTTTAATAATTGTTGACTCTTTCATATTTATTATGATATTTTTTGTAAACAATATATGACAATTTAAGTTTGAAGTTTGAAGTTTGAAGTTGGCAATTATAGCTCATTGGTAATGAATTATGAATATGATGCTTCGTAAAAGTTGAAAGTTGTTTCATTTCATTTCATTTCGTGTTAGATATTCTTTGTTGTAATGGTTATACTTAGCTTACAAGTACAACTTTGGTGATCAATGATGATAAATGTTATATATTGAATTTTGAAAGCTTGAAACTTTAAGATTGATGAATTATGAGACTCAATATCTTGTATGTTACTAACTTGTGGATGTGGTTGATGAAGATTATAACTTCTAGATTGATGTTATATGGTCCAATCTATGTTTTTATGCTTTTTATATCTAATTCATCATTCTACATGCTTTTGTTGACATATATGCACCAATATGTATAATTATATATTATATATATATATATATTCGCTCCCCGATTCGCTCCAACTGTGGAGCTTCTAATGCTTCAGTCCTGCTCCAAGTAGGCTTGCTAAATCATTAGATAAATTATAAATATGAAACTGAAACATTGATTTGACGCATCTCCCTCATAGCGAAAAGATTAATATAATAATTGCTATGTTGCCAGGAAAAGTGAGTTCGGGGACGGAGACGGCATTTTTGGAAACAGGGTGCGTGGGTTCGTCGGGTAATATAATAATATTAAATTTTAATAATTATGTTAATGTAATGGTTCAATTTTTCAAAAATTAATATATATATATACTATGAATTGTTTTTCCTGAACAAATTCTGAACCATTTATTTGGATTTTGTTGATCCATGGTGAAATTACATTGCAAAGGGCAAGCAACACCATTGTTAGAGGGTAGATAATGAACTGGCTTGAATGTTGTGTAGATGATTGAATTGAAATATATTCTCATTGAACGGTTTATATTGTAAAGAATAGCACAGAGCTATATTCAGTGTATGAATGCATTTATGTAATACCATTCATTAATGCAAAAAATGATGAAGATTTTTTGCGCTTTATTAATCTAATTGCAACTATTTCAGGTTAAAAGCACTGAAACGTATACTTCTCATATTATATTATATAGTATGAAAAATTAAAAATTTAATAAGTCTGAGCTGAGTAGAGGTAAGTTTGTGGCATTGTCATCTCTGTTTAGGGCTTCGGTTGGATATAGGAGTTTGCATAGGGAGGCCGAGGCCTGTTCCTTAGTGAACAGTGAGATGTTTTGTGTAAACAATGGCATGAATCAAGCCCTACAGCTCAGCGTTTGACAACAACAAGGAGGAGGGACTATGCCGCAGCTGTAGGAGGCAAATTGTGTATAAAAGTGGACTGACAGTTGTGGCTCATGTTGCAGACAGTCCGAAACAGCAAGAAATTGTGACATTCATTCCGACAAGCCTTTAAAAGCACTGTATGAGCTGTCACGTTATTGTAATTCTGCTTAATGTAGTTGAGCCCCTGTGGGTGTTCACTGTTCAAATGTGTAATATAATGCACCTTTATTTTTCACATGCGGGTGTTGTGAAACTTTTTCATGGAATAATAAAATTGAAAACGAAAACTTGTAAATACCACTATCGTTGAAGCTGCTCTGTCCACTGCCGTTGAAGCTACCCACTGCTGCTGAAGCTGCCCACTGCCGCCGGAAATGGTAAACGGGGACGGCTCAAGCCTCAACCAAATGGAAAAAAGTTAAATGAAATCACGTAACAGATATTCACTTGTGTGCATTCATAGAGAGTTAAAGTCTTAAAGATTTAGAGTTTTTAAAGTTTTTTACATTTGTTATAAGTTAAAACTTAATAATAAAATAATTTTTAATTTTTAATTTTTTTTAATTTTCAATAAAAAAAAATTATTTGAAAATTAAATTGTTAATATAGTTTTTTTATGAAGAACCCAAAGAACCCAACCCGAAGAACCCGAAGAACCCAAGAACCCATTAAAGGAAAAGAACCCAAATTTTTTTTTTGGAGAACCCGGTTCTTCTGGGAAGAACTAGTACCCGAATCCGGTACTTGGGTGCGGGAACCTGAGACGGGTTCGAGAACCCCACCCCCGGGTGCGGGAACCCGTGCAACATAGAATAATTGATAATAGTAAGTACAAAAATGAGTGGGGTCGTGTTGCTTTCGCGTTTTGCATGGTGAATCGTTGCTTGTTGTTGCCTGAAACGTCTTCGTTGTTGTCTAAAATTTAGCAGAGTGTGGTCAACAAACTCATGGATGAATGCAAGCAGGGACCACTTCATTGTATTAACCACCAAACGAAACCTAAAATCTAAAAATCACAGTAACCGAATATACTAAACAATCTAACTATGTAAATAGTCCAAATATGTAAAATCACTTAACTTCCTGACTTTACTGTCTAACACTGAATATGCTAAATAGTCCATTTCAACCTTGACTCCTACAAAACCTACTCTCCATTTAACAGGTACTTCTTTGTGCATTTGAGTAGCCAAGTCTTAGACTCTTGAGGGAGCATTCCAACATCTACGAACAAGATTACATAACAAACCCTGTTGAACTCAAATTAGACCTCAAACTACCAATCCTATATTACAAAATTAAAACCAAAAAGGTTTCAATGATCTGAAAGCAGATACTTGAGATTAAATAACCAATTGGTCATAAATTCTTTTAGACACAGAATATGGATGTTGCAAAGTAATATTTTTAAATACTCAATTCGAGAATTCATGAGAGCATTTTAAATTTCAATCAAGTTGACACAAAGGACACCTGAAAAACTTTGAAAATACATGAAACTCAATAATTTATGAGCTCGAAACGTTAGGAAACATAGAAGAAAACCATAAAATATATAAGAAAAGTGATGGAGTTGAACCCAATAGCAGAGAATCAAATGCGTAGGCTCCAATATTTGAAACTTACCTGGTCTGGATAACTTGTTTGAGCCAAAGCTCTATTATACACAAATGGCAATCACAAATCATGCAAGGTTGAAGTATGTATACGTTGCATGGTAGCTAAATTTCCCTTGCAAGATTTGTTTCCCCAACACAGGATCCGTTTCCACCATCCAGGATCTGTTTCCAGCAAATCGCGATACCCCACGTGGTCATTTCCTGCAAGGATCCAAGCACATCTGGATCCGGATCCGGATCTGGATCAGATCCATGGATCCTGAACCCCCTTGTGCCGGATCCGGTAACTTAGGTTGATTGCTAAGATCTAGCAATCTAGTGGAGTTATAGTTAGTGACACTCAGTTATTTGAGCTCTAGTCATGAATTGAGGTCGTAGGAGTTCTGTTGAGTAGATGTAATTGTTGTTAACTCACTGATCTCTCAATTAACTAGTCAATTTACTAAAAAAATCCCTATTCATGCATGCAATTCAAATTGCCTAGTTAAGTGGAGGAAAAGGGTATCAATGTAATTATTATTGTATACTAGTGAGTGTATAGAGTTTGCATTGAGAAGGTGAGCTAATTTCCTCAAGAATTATGCAAGGAAATAGAAGCTTCCTATTCTTTAAGAGCAGAAATTGCGCAAGGAAATAAGAGGAAGGTGTAGGCCTATTTTGGCTAAGTGTTGATCAAAGCAAGCATAGTAAGAGATCAATATTGCAGTGCAAGTTGAGCTTCAAGGATTGAACTTGTCATTGTAATAGATCATTGTTCTCATCTGTTATAATACAAAAAATGAGGGGTTTTCCCCAGTTGGGTTCCCCAGTAAAAACTGCGTTCATTGTGATTGAATGATTGCATGTGTTTCTATTGTCAGTTTTCCTTCTGCATAATTTAGTAGAAAAAAATTGTGTCTATTGATTTCAGTCTTATTTCATTAGCAGCTACAAATTTCGAGTTAATTCTACAATAGGGACTCAAGTGCACTAAGAAATAGGACCAAAAGTGCACTAGGAAATAGGAGATTAGCGCAAGGAATAAGGGGCTCAAGTGCGTAAGGAAGGAGGAGCAGAATTGAAGCAAGACAACAAGGTTTGCAAAGCAAGTCGAGGAGGCAACAAAGGAAGAATTGTGTGCAAGAACCGAGATCAAGTAGTGATGAAGGCAAGCCAAGATCAATTGTATTAGTTGAGATTTGTGTGAGAAGCAGAACGCTTTCTCAAAAGAGACAGACTCCGAGAACAATCAACAAAATAGCCACATTGAGAAAGCAAGTTTTCCCTATTGTGTTTCTTGAGAAAGATAAGTGTCTCAATTTGTGTGATGTGTTTTTATATCTGTATTTTTATTCTGTTGCTTATGAATCGTTAAGAGACTCTGTATCTTGGTGAACGTAAACTAGATTTCAGTTTTCAGATATTCATCTAAGTAGTTGCAGAGTTTCGTGGAAATTTAACAAACTAGTTGCAATGTGAATTTTTGCATTCTGGTTCATGGCATACAGATTGTTCTCCATGTCTAGTTCCTGACTTTTCAAAATTACGAATCTTATGTTCTCGAAAAATAAAAATTTGTTTTAAAAAAATTCAAAACTGTAGACTAGAAGTTGAATAAGATTCCATATTTGTAATGATCCACCTGGTTCATTCACTAAATATTTCATTGGAAAGATTATGAGGACTCTTAAATAGGTTGTCCTAGGTCAAATACAAATTAATAATATAATATTGATACACCTACAGATGTTTGATACACCTATAGTGACATTATAAAGGCCATTGAGTGATCAATAAGAATGGACACAAACTTTAGGAACTTGATTTATTTATTACTAGCTTGGATTGATCTAAACCAGTGTTTTTAAACCTGGCCGGCTCGGAACTGACTTGGCCGAGTTGGTCCCAGTCGGTCAAAAAAAATTTGACCTGGCCATTGAACCAATTCGGTAGACCAGGTTAATACCGAGCCGGCCGAGTTGTTACACAACTCGGCTGGCTCGGTATTAACCCAGCCAGCTCGGCCGAGTCCGTATCATCCCGGCCAGGTTACAGATAGCGGCCAGTGAACCCCAAAAAACCACTTTTTTTTTAAATATTTTTTAACTTTTCTGTGTAGGGGACTCCCTAGGCTTCCCTGTCTGACTCATGGGTTTCTCTGTCTAACTCTGAGAAAGTAGAATTTTAGATTTCATTCAAAATCCAGCAGACTTATCAGTTTTTCAGGATTTCAAGATTGGGGGATTGCAATATTTCCATTGAATTTTGTCATGTATTAGGGTATGGAACTCGTATTTAATCAAGAGCACCAATCCCTCTATGTACCTTGATGTTAGTGACATTGGTTGTCGAACTCCTCCGGGATTCGCTCCCAAACTGGGAGTTTTTGAAAATGTTGCTCCCGCTCCCAAATAACACTGAGCCAGATGATGTTGGCAACTCTAACAGTAGCCAATAGTACTGGTCACATACTTTTGGTGTAGAGGCCATTTCTAGCTTCCTTGGTTATGTGTTTTTGTTTTGATATCTATATCATCATCGTGTATGTATTGGATAGTGCACTGGGTGCCATTTTGATATAATGGATATATTCATGAGCTTACTTTGATCATATGTTGTCTTCTATCTATATTCTAATGATGTGAGTTTGGATTCTGGAAACATGAATGAAAATCTTTAAAATTATGTGTTTTTAAAAAAAATATATATTTAATGTATTTTTTACAACAACCAGGTCATTGAAATCGAGTCGGCCGAGTCGATACCGAGTCGAAGTCGGAGTCGGAGTTTTAAAACATTGATCTAAACCATAGCTCTATCAAACACCGATAGGGATCAAATTCCTCATAGTCCAATTGAGTCGTTACAATGTAAAAAAGGTTTGCACTTGGAGAAGATGACCCCTCTAAATGCTTGATAGATCTAGCGTCAAGATGAATCTAATCTAGTTTACTCATAAATTTTTTAACTTTAACTGAACTTATATTTCTATTATTGTTTATTATTTCTATTTTTATTTTATTATTTTGTGAAATATGTTATAAATCTACGTGGGCTAGAGAATGCACCTCTCGACGCAATGATTTATTTATTATATACTTGTGCATTTACTATCTATATTAATTATCTTCACTCCATTTTATCCCTCCTCAAGATGCTTCGTTTTCAAGGGAGATCATATTTTCAGTCCAGTATACGAGAATCTTTATATCTTATGAAGATAGATAACTAAGTTTCTTGAGCAATCAGAAGTATGGCACATATACTACATGGATCTAAGAAACAGAGAGTAGAAGATGACGCAACAAATGTGATGCAATGTAGAACTTGATCCTAGAATTTAGTGGGTCACCATTGAAAATGGTACCAAGGAGGTTTTTCCTAGGTGTTGAGCATTCCGCATCAACTACCCTATAGCAGCGTACATTTTCACAAGAAGATTCCATCATGATCGAGCAGTGAAGATAATCAAGATTTCATCATCATCATTAGTCATCATTTTGTAAAAGTTGCAAACCCATTCTGCAAGTTTATAATGTAAATGATCCTAGTAAGACCATCTATGTATGTAATAACCTAGGTAATCCTACTTCTTTGGTGATGATTTCTATCCTAGGAGATTTTTCGTCTCACTGATTCATGTGTGTTTTTAAACATGGATGATCGGCAGAGTTTTTCCCTCCAGCCTCACCCCAAAGCTAGGGTGGATTTTGTCGTCAAAATCTTAAGTAAGTCCTAGTGTTCTAGTCGAGTGTTCTGTAATGTGATTTGGGAATAATTTTAGCTATCTGGCTAAATTATTTTACTACAAATCACTTAGTCTACTAGATCATATTTGAGTCGCAGAATTGGGTAAATGATTGGGGGTCTATAACGAACAGATGTTCCCCCTTCATATATTAAATTGTAGTATCTTGATGTAAAAAATATTTTAGTGCATGATCCCTCATATTTAGACACAATGGCTAAATTATTTGAGGGTTGGAAAAATTATTAATTCCCTCATGAGTTAATTAATTATATTTTCTGGCAAAAATAAATTAAAATTATAAGCCAAAAATTTAATTAATATTAAGTTCTAGGAAAAATTAATTGTCCAAATTAAAAACTCGTAGGTTCTAGAATAATTAATTTTTGGAGGTCCCGCGACCAAGGGAATATTGAAAATTTCTGTAGATTTTGGACCCTTGGGCCTTAGTAATTAAATAAAAGTCAATTTTTTGAGGAAATCAACTCAAAATATTTAATTTTGAGTTGATTAAAATTCAATTAAATGAAAATTTCGAATTTCCTCAAAAAATAAAATAATTTTGACGAAAGAAATTAAAAGATAATTAAAATGTTTTTGATGGTCAAGATTACTTTGACGAGGATCAAGCCAACTAATAGTTGAAGAATTAATCTATAAATTAGAAGTCATTTGTCATTCGAAATTATCCGATCGTTGAATTGTGTACTAACTCTTGAAGCTCTTGTAAACTTTTATGGAATAATACAACGCAAAGTCTTTGGGGTTTTACTTGATGGCAGTGTTCCTCTCTGGCATTTTATGATAACTTGTATTTAAAGGTTTGTTGGTCTTATTTATAAGCTGTTGGTTAATAGCTCTTGTAGATCAATCTATTACACATGTATCGTGCTTAGGTTGTTGGGTTTTAAGATAGCATTACGATTTTTAATTGATTAGCAGGTATCTTTAATCTTTAAAGATTTAATAGTTATTTTATACCTCTATTGGTTTAACGACTTATTTTATAAGTGTGCAGAAATAATTTGACTCAGAAATTTTGGACGTTTGGGGAAGTTCTCAGTTGAACTAATCGACTCCCAAAACATAAGATTTGGAGAGCCTTCCAAATTAAAATTCCTACATTATCTAACAAATTATATCTTGTAGGGGTGTCCTAGGCTAGTACCTAAAACTTACAAAATTATTTATCTTCAAAATATTGCGCTAAATTGTTAGATCTTACTAGAAAGAGTCTCAAATGTACAAATCTGGGGGCGGAGTTGGACTCATACTCCTCAGATATGATATCTCTGTAATTTAAGTGTATAGATCTGAAAAATTAAATTTTTTAGTTTTAGTTTTCTAACTTGGGATTTGGGTTTTGTTTTAGATTTTTGTATATGTATTGGGTGTTGGATTTTTTTTCACTTGTGCAAGAGCAGATCTAAAGTTCTACAAGGAGATTTTTTAAGATCTAAAGCAGATCTAGACCCTAGAGGGCAAGATCTTGTCTCAGAAACAAATTTTTGCAGGGAAAAGTTTAAGTGAAAATCTTCAAATTAAATTTTTCAAATCGAGGTTTTTCTCATAAAATAATTGAAGCAGAAATACATCAAATTGAGATAAAAATTTAAGGGAACTTTTTTTGGGGCCCTTGGGCTACCATTTTTCCTCCCATCTGCTGCCTTGAAGCTCCAGCTATCTCCTCCTTTGCATTTTCGATTTTTTTTCCTCCCCTCATCTACAAACCCTCTTCCAATCTCTGTGTTTTCTTTCCTTGCAGCTTCTTTTACTCTGCATTTTCTTTTCTTGCAACTTCTTTTCCTCTGTGTTTTCTTTTTTCTCTACGTTTTTAATCCCTCTACAAGCCCTCATCCCTCTGTCGTGTGTCCTTTCTCCAACGGTTCCCTTTCGCTTTGCGTTTTTTTTCTCCTGCATATTCACCTTACCCACAACTCCCATTTCCCTATGCATTTTTTCTCCTTCTAAACCTCATCCCTCAGTGGCTCCCTTTCTTTCTACGATTTTTCTCCTCCATCTCATTAGCCTTTCACGTTAACTTCTCCTGGCCTGCGTCCTTTTCTCCTTGTTGCCAGCCTTCTCCCCAGCGTCTTCAACTCTTCCCTCGACCAGCGTTCCTCGTTTCTCATCCCTCTTCCAACCTACATCCTCCATAGCTCCTCCTTCCAGGTTGCATCCATCGTATCCTCCTCGCTCCCGCTCCTCCCCTTTAACTTTTTAATTTCTTAAACATTCGCAAATCATGTATAAAAAAATAAAAAATTATGACAACATTTTTGAAAATCAATTTTTTGGGTTTTATTTTAAAATAAGGGTTTTGAGACATTTAATTTAAATCTTTAGCCTTGAGAAAAAAAATTATTGTGGGAAGGTTCTTATAGTCAAAGTAATTAAATTTTAAATTATCTCTAAGCTTGACTATAAGAGGATAAATATAATTTTCTGGGTTTGGGTTATTTACGAAAATCATTTTAATTCCAAAATTTATTGAAGAAGTAATTATTTGATTAGCATTTAAATTTCATTCTTTTTTCTGGTAATTAATTTTTGAAATTTAAGTGCTTAAGCCTTTTGCATGCTTCAGCTAGGTTTCATGACAATTGACATTGGGTTTTAATTTTTGATGTTTGATATCTATTGAGATCGCTCATTGTTTAAAAAGAAAATTAATTCTAAGTGTGGATTTATTTACTTGAATTATTGGATACTTCTTGCATACTTAATTTTGACAATTTTCAAGTAATTGTGATCAATATTTCTGTTGAATACTCTTTCATGGAATTGTGGTAAATTGTATATCTTTCGGTTCTTAAAATTGAGTATTTTGAGCATCTATTTAATTGGGATTTCTCATTAAAGTACTTAGCATTTAGCTCGGTGTAAATCGTAATCTAAGTGCTTAAGTCTTTAACATCTCATTTCATCTTGCATTTCATATAAGTTAATTGATCATCCATCTAAAGCAGCATTTGTCATCTTGTTACTTGGTGAATCATTAATCTTGCAAGTCTTTTCTTTTTGAGCATTGTATTTAAGGCACTGGTCTCATAACTTTAAATCTGGTTTGTCTAAATTTAATTGAATATCTTAAACATTGCTCAATTAATCTCGCTTGCATCTAATTTAAGTCAAGTTAAAAAGATAGCTTTCAGTGCATCTCCTAGAACTTGTTGGTTCCCAACAAGTTTTCCTGCATCATCCATCTTTCACCTCTTAGGAACTAACCCCCTTAGCTTGCCTAGGAGATAGCTGTAACGGAGTGGACAAAGTTTATAGTGACAGCCTTTGTCCTGAGCATTGTGACCCTTAGTGTACACTTTGGGCGACAACACTAGGCATTTCTCCTTTTGGCCTAGGGAGACACATTAAGCTTATTTTGTCTAAGTGATATGATGAGTTTATTAATATCAAGGGGGCGAAAGTACTATTTATGTGGAGATGTACTAGGTACTTTACGTTATTAAAGCCACATGTATTTTGAAAGTCACTTTATGTGAAAAAGTACTAAGTACACTTTATATTATTAAAGTGACTTTTATAATCTAAAAGTGACTTTATGAGGAAAAAGTGACCATGGTACGAAAATACTAAATATACTAGGAGGCTAATTAACAGAAAAGGGAACCACAAGAGGAGGGTTTCAAGTAGGGGCTTGAGCTCAACCATTGATTTCATTGAGCTGAGATTTAATCTCAGCGCTTGATTCCAAGGGTTAGGGTTCTCTATTCTAAAGGAAGACAAAAAGGGAGAAAAGGAGTATTGAGCTCATTCATTATTCTCATGAGAGCAATGAGGAGAGAAGCAAGGAGAAAGGAAGAGAACTTGAAGAAACTCTACAACAAAGAGATAGGAGGTAGACCACAGTTCAATTCTCTTGGAGGCTGTGTCTAAGTCAAGGAGAGAGTTGGAAGTTAAGAAGACAGTCACGCTAAGCTTTTCTACACAGGTCGAGGGCATCTTTAGAGGCAAGTTCAGTTACAGTTTGAGTGTACAAGAGTTATGGTAGCAGGTTACTCTAACAGCGAAATTCTGGGTACCCTCAGTGAAAACTTCGGGCCCTGTTCAGCATACATTTTGGGTACCTTTCAGAGCTAGAACAGTATACAATTCGAGGCCAAGTTCAGCATGCTGCTTGTGAAGGAGAGGCTTGCTATTGGTGCAAGTGACCTGTGTATCTCAGAGAAGAGAATATTGACTGTACAGTGGGTATTCTCCAACATAGAAGATGCTGTTAAGAGACTGTATTCTTCACTGAAGGAGGCAGACTGTGGGTAAAAATATCAGTCCAGAAATTCAGTGTAAAAGAACCTCAGAGATGCTTCAAAAGGGAAGAGATAAGTAGAAGCTCTTGTTGCATTTTGTTGTAAGAAAATTTCTAAACAAGCAAAAATAAAATCCTTCTCCAGCTCTGGTTTTCCCCACTGTGGGGCTTTTCCATGGTCAACTTGACCAAAACAAGTGTCTAAAATTCATGTGTGTGCTCGTTACTTTTCTCTTGTATCAGTTGTTGAAAAGTAAATGGTAGAGTAGCTATTTGTTTCAAGTCAATGCAAATCTGATATAAATATCAGTCACGTGTTTTATGATGGGTTTGGGCATTAAACCATGCAAAACTTGAAAACTGGGTTGGGCTACAGCACTCCTTAAATTTTCTACAGTTGCATGAGGGCTCCAGCCTCCAATAAGAATTGTCTTGGTTTTCATAAAATTGTGATGGACATACAATGGAGTGACCAATACTTCCTCTGTACTTATCAGTTTTCTTTTATTCTTCAATCGTCATCAGTTTGTGAAGGGACCAAAACTCCATTGAAATAATAGTTTCACTTTCAATTTCATTGATAACTTCATTGAAATCTTATATTTGGCATTTAACTTGGTCTTAATTTGATAATGCAATTCATTTTCCAATCTCTCAAAAGAGGCTTGGATGTTTTGTATTGATGCAAGTACATCTTGGCAAATCCTCATGCTTCTATCTTCACAATGTTCTTTGCTATCTAAGGATCTATTGAAAAAGTAAATAACAAACACTGACCCATTTATTGATAATGCTTTAGCCTTTTCATAGAACCACATACACCACTCGTATGCAGGACCATCTAGTTATTTCAAAGCTATTTTAATTTGTTTCTTGGCATATTTTTCACAGATACATCTCAAAATATTTTTCAATTTTTTTGACCCATATAGTGCTTTGTCTGTGGTATAGGCCATTGAACTTTGCAACCTCTATCATCAATGTCATGGCGCCATGTTTTGCTAATTTTAGGATCATCCTTGAGATTAAGTCGGAAGACAAATGCAAGGGGCCCACTAATGGTTGTTTCTATACATTGTGATATTGAATTGATTACTTCTAGCTTCACTTTATCACTTTACACCTTACACTTTAAATTAATTTGGTACCTTAGGTCAAGTCCACTAGCACAACCAGTTGAGGATGGGCCTCATTAGCAAGGGGGCCCATGATCAAACCTCACAAGGGATGGTTGTGCCCTATGCTAGGGGGAGGAGACATGCAAAAATATCCAGTCAGCTTAGGGCTGGTATGGCCTAGGCTGGGTGCGATCCCTAGGTGACTTTGACGGATTAGATGCCCCTGTGTCACGGTTCCTCAAGCCACAAGTCAAGCCTGGAGGATTGCAAACAACTTGACAAACCAAGAAAAAAAAATGGTACCTTGGTAGTTGAATGATACCCTTGGTTATTATATGTCTATTAATAGGTTCATATGTGACTCAGTATGGTCAATGGTCACAATGGTTAACCCTTGGCTTTTTTTCATGTTCACTTGATTCACCATTATGCTTCGCAATTCTCTGCATTTGCACAGCACCTAACGCCTTAGATGCAAAAGTGCCCTTGACAATGTGAACGTGTTAAAATTGGTAACTAGGGCCAAATTCCACCTTGGGACAGCTCCTATGATGGAGATGATTATTGCATTGGATTCCTCTTTCTGAGAGGTCCAAGTTTGATATAAATATCATCTCATTCAGACAAACAGAAGTGGAATTTTGAATTTATTCTCTCTCATGCATAAATGGTTAAGGTCAGCCTCAGCTTAATGTGGGCTCATGAAGCCCAATAGATATGTCCTCTCACCCTCATCGAATTGTATAAATAGGAATGACCCCTCTCCTCATTTGGACATCACTCACTCATCATTTCTTCTCTCTCCAAATCTGATTGGTTCGTACAACTTGAAGATCAACTCTCTCTCTCTCTCACATGCAGATGGAAGGACAAATTTTTGGGTTAAATTGCAGGCCGAATTTCAAAGTTTCGAGACAGCGTTGACCAAGGCTTCATTGACCAAGTTTGACTATGTTTTCCGGGGCAGAATTTTGCTCTCTTGAGGCCACATTTTTTGGCACGAAAATCAAGGTGTTTGGGTTTGACCAAGCTGTTTTCGGCAGCATTTGACCTCCTCTTCAGGCCGAGTTTGACCAAGGAAGTCTGAGCTGCTTTGGTGGAGTTTTGTTGTTGTTTTGACCAGCGTTGACTTTCTAGTTAGGGCTGAAATTGACTGCAGTTGACTACAGAATTTCATAGGGCTGAAATTCACTGTAGTTGACTGTTGAATTTTACAGAGCTAATTTGACTATGTATTGGGCAAGTGAATTTGAATTTTGTACTCTTTCTCTGTTGAACTATTGAATAATAATAAAAAGATTTGATCAAAGGGTTTTCCCCACATTGGGGCTTTTCCCTGGCATCCGCCAAATCTTGTGTCCTCTTGTCTTGGCTTGTTTTTTACATATGTTTTTATGTTCTATCTACTACTGGAAATAATTGGAAATTGTCATTGGGTTGCTAAAGGAAAATTGCAGTAAATTGTGTTAAGCATAGAACATACCATTGTTATCTAAAATTAACATGGTATTAGAGCTCAGGTAAAGAGAAAGCACAAGCAAGAGTGAGGAAAAATAATCACTAAGTAAAGCTATTGGACAAGAACTTGGAACTAGTCCCAATGACGACTACATCTTACTTCAAATCTGAAGACAAGTTGAAGGACAAATCCGACTATCATGCATGGAAGATGTTTCTAGATTTGACCTTGGAAGAAAATGATGCGATGAACTATGTCAAAGGAAGAGTAGTGGAGCCTCCTTCAAATGCATACATTGTTGCACAAACAACGTACAAGAAAGGTGAGATTAAAGCTAAGAAAATTAGTGTTAATTCTATTCACAAGCCTTTGGTTGCCTATATTTCTGATTTGGAAACATCTAAGGAGATGTATGACAAGTTGGTTGGGATGTTCAAAATAAATAATGCAAATCAAGTTCTCTTTCTCAAAAACAAGTTGAAAGACATCAAGATAGATAGAGAAGAATCCATTCAATCCTATTTCATGAGGATTACCGAAATCAAGAATGATCTCCTATCTATTGGAGAAGTTATTGGTGACAGGGAGCTCACTCTTATTGCCCTTGGTGGCCTTACAAAAGAATGGAATGTGTTTAACACCACCATCCTCATCAATAACAAGATTCCAGGATTTGATAAATTATTGGCTAGATGCACTCAAGAAGAAATAAGGATGATGGGAAGGGACAAGCCTTCAAATCGAAACAATCCTACCGCCTTCTTCGCTCATGCTAAAAGGAAAAACAATACTACTCCAAGAAGACAAGGTCAAGGGTTCAAGTCAGGATTCAAAGAAGGAAGAAAAGGAAGATGCTTCAATTGGAACAGGTTTGGCCACTTCACTAGAGAGTGTCCTCACAGAAGGATACTCCAAGAGATGATGACAACAATAATAACAACTACAAAGGTAATGGTTATCAAAGGAACAACAGGTTCACCAACAAAGGAAAGAGGAATGCTCCCGCTGCTCGATGTGGAAATGGTCGTCCTCTCAAGAAGTCGAGAATCTTCGGGTATGAAGAAGTTAATGTTGTATAAAAGCAAAACGAATTTTATCTTATTTCTGCACTTACCATCGCCTCTCCTCCAGATACATTGGATCATTGGTTGATTGATAGTAGTGCCTCAAATCACTTCTCTAGGTACAAGGAGGCCCTCTCAAACTTAATTGAAAAAAGGACAAATATGGAGATTATACTTGGGGATAATGCCACTTATCCCGTAAAAGCAATTGGAATTGTTACTCTTCACTTAAATCAAGGTCAAACCCTCCATTTACAAGAATTGTTGTATGTACCTGATCTGAAAAAGAACCTGGTCTCTATTTCTACGATGGAAGATAAAGGTTTCAAAGTAACATTCGTTGATGGGAAGGTTCGTGTTTGTCAAAGGAACTCTAAAGATGCATTCACTCTTGGATTTAGGATTGAAGGTCTCTATCAAGTTCGAAATAGTCTATTGGGAGCAATGACTTGTGATACTTCTCTTCAACTTAGATCATGAAGGAGTTTGTCAGGGTTGTGCAGCTAGAAAACATACAAAGGGACCATTTCCCTCAAGTCAAAGTCAGACTACCGATATTCTTGAATTGGTCCATTCTAATCTATCAGGTATGTTGCCCATAACATCTTTGGGTGGATATTTGTACTATGCAATTTTTGTGGATGACTTCTCTCACAAAACATGGTTCTATTTCTTCAAGAAGAAGGACGAAGTGTTCAAATGGTTATGCTCTTTCAAAGCCTTGGTCAAGAATCAATCAGTAAAGAAGATCAAAATATTGAGGACCGATAATGGAACCGAATATGAGTCAAATGAATTCAATGACTATTGTACAGAAGTTGGCATTAAGAGGGAGACCACTACTATATATACTCCTAAGCAAAATGGAGTTGTCGAAACAAAGAATCGAACTATCATAGAAGCCATCGGTGCCATGCTTCATGACCAAGGCCTACCGAAGTTCTTATGGGGAGAAGTTGCCAACATCGTTGTGCATGTTTAGAATAGATGCCCACATCAAGCATTGGACTTCAAGACACCCGAACAAGTTTTGACCAGTAAGAAACCTGATGTTTCTCATTTTCGAATTTTTGGTTGTCCCGTATATTTTCATGTGCCGAAAGAGAAAAGAAACAAGCTAGATGCATTTGGGAAGAAAGGAACGGTTTTGGGCTACAGTGAAACTTCGAAATCATATAGAATCTATGTTCATGGTCAAATGAAGTGGAAATAAGTCATGATGTCAATTTCAATAAAGATTCTGCCCTAAGGAAAATGAAGTGGAAATAAGTCATGATGTCAATTTCGATAAAGATTCTGCCCTAAGGAAAGTCTGAGATATTCCTATCCCTAGGAAGGGCAATGATGATGATGCAGGAAAGCAGGATGAACCTCCGACCGATGACCCGATGCCTGATGTTGAAGGGCCGATGGATCCCATTGATCTGCCTCCTAGTGAGCCCTCTACTTCAAGAAAAATACCTTTGTGGCTCAAACATACTCTTGAAGATGTTGAGACTATGATGAGCTATTTGCACTAGTTGTCCACCACCATTTGTTCACTCATAGCCCTTGCTACCTCGCAAGGATGGAGCCTACACCAAATGGATGTCAAAAATGTTTTCTCACATGGTTCGCTTCAGGAGGAAGTCTATGTAGAACAACCTGAGGGGTTCAACGTTCAAGATCGTAGGACACACGTATGCAGGTTGAAGAAAGCCCTCTATGGGTTGAAGCAAGCCCCTAGGGCTTGGTATGAGAGGATTGATAGCTAACATATGAAGCTGGGATTTACAAAGAGTGATGTTGACCCAAAACTATACTTCAAGGTTGAAAAGGACAGGCCTCTCATTCTGGTCCTTTATGTGGATGATCTTTTTCTGACAGGGGATAACCCTCTCATGTGAAAATTTGGAGATCCTAAATCCTACTACAGCTACTGATAATATTTCTCCTATTTGTTAAATTACTTAAACAAATTATTTGCAGTTTTCTATGGCAAATATCGAAATACATAAATTGCAACCTTCACAAATAAAATTTTGCGGAAAGTAAATACAAGGAAAATACTAGCACATATATATTCACAATGACACAATTATTTTTGGACAATTGTCTCCGGAAATTGGTGCAACAAACGAGGTTTTCTTTTATTAATCTTCAACAATAATTTTTGTACAAGATACGGATAGCCAAAATAGAGGACAACATATGATCAAAGTAGGCTCATGAATATATCCATTATATCAAAATGGCACCCGATCCACTGTCCAATACATACACGATGATGATATAGAGATCAAAACAAAAACACATAACCAAGGAGGCTAGAAATGGCCTCTACAACAAAAGTCTGTGACCAGTACTACTGGCTATTGCTAGAGTCGCCAACATCATCTGGCTCAGTGTTACTTGGGAGCGGGAGCGAAAGCGGGGAGCAGGAGCAAAAACGGGAGAGGGAGCAACATTTTCAGAAGCTCCCAGTTTGGGAGCGAATCCCGGAGGAGTTCGGCAACCAATGTCACTAACATCAAGGTACATAGAGGGATTGGTGCTCTTGATTAAATACGAGTTCCATACCCTAATACATGACAATATTCAATGGAAACATTGCAATCCCCCAATCCTGAAATCCTGAAAAACTGATAACTCTGCTGGATTTTGAATGAAATCTAAAATTCTACTTTCTCCATATGAAATCCAATGAGGCCGAAACCACTCTCAAACATCCTGAGTCATTTCATGGTAATGTTAAAAATTTAAGTAAAATGATGAAAATGAAAATTAAGGAAAATGTCACTTTTACTTTAAGAATTTAACATTACCATGAATAGCATATCAATACTAGGGATCAGAGTCAGACAGGGAAACCCATGAGTCAAACAGGAAGCCCAGGGAGTCCCCAAAAATGAAATTTAAAAAAAAAAATGCCACTGAAGTGACTTGACCGGCCGTTGTTACCGACCCGGCCGAGTCGTTAGCTAAGTCACCTGACACAGGGATTCGAGTGTCGGATTCGGACACGTTGACCCCTCGGAACAGGACACGTAGGATTTGTTATATATTATTTTATTAAATATATATATTAAAAATTAGATATTTCTTATACAAATTTTAATTAATGATACAAATTGATTTCAAACATAGATCTTCATCTATAGCATGCATGGTACATACAAAATTTAAATACATGTCAGTGGTCACATAAATAATTATTCATAATTCATAAATGAAAGACAACTTACAACTACAAGATAGTAAGATAAACACACTGACAACTGTAGTTTTCTCATTAAGTCATCAAATCAAAATGTGTTACATAGATAGCATTGGTGCAATGCCAATGGCAAATAGAAATAGAAAATATAAAACAACTACAGGTATACAAGCCTCAAGGCATCAATCCTCATCATCCGCATCAGAATCAACATCAATGTCCTCATCATCATGGTCCCCACTACTCTCCTCTGCATCCTCCTCCTCCCCTGTATCCATAGTCGCCTCTGCATCTGCTAGTGTGGAGGATGACCCCTCTAAGTCATCAAATCTAACAGGCTCTAGCACTAGATCATTGAGATCCATGTTGGCTAATGCCAACTCAACACTGTTGTCCAGACCAGAGATGCGGGGGAGCGCTCACCCCCCCTTTGAACCTGCTCCCAATCCGCACTCCAAGCGAGAGCGGCTCAAGAGTGCGTCAGGAGCGCACTCCTGAAATCGCTCCCAAACGGGAGCGATTTCGGGAGCGCGCTCCCGATAAAAAAAAATTCCGCTCCCTGCCAAAATCAAGAGCGATATCGGGAACATCACACCCGGAGCGAAAATTATAGCTCGGGAGCGATTAGGGAGCGATTGCTCCCGAGCGTTAAATTTTCGCTCCGGGAGCAATTCGACCGACAACGGGAGCTCCGACGAACACAAAAAAACAATTAATAATAATATAATATATATATATATATATATATTAATAATATAATATGTATATAATATATAAACTAAAAAAATAAAATAAAAATAATCCAGACACCAAAAAAAAATCAATTAAAAAAAAAAACGAATGTTTTAAAACACAATGGCAAAAAAAATTCATTACTTGAATGAGTTTAGTAGAATCTAGAGAGCAAGAGGCAAAGGACGAGGAGCAAGGGGCAAGCCTGCAAAAGAGGTAAGTAACTTAGTAATTAGTTAGTTTAGTTAGTTTAATTTAGTTAGGTAGTAATATAGTTAGTTTATTTAGTTATTTAGTTTTATTAAACTTTATTTAGTAAAAAAATCATGAATCTAATTAATTAAATTAATTAATCTAAATAAATTAAATTAATTTGCAGATTCAAAAGCCTACAAATATCAAACATCATGGACCTAGCTATATTTCTTGGCATTTTCCTCTTCTTGGTCCCTTTTACGGTTATTATGGTGCTGGAGAGTAGGAAACAGAAGGGCCAAAATGAAGAGGGGGATGAACAAGCTAGAGAAAGTGGATTTGATGAAAACCCCGGTGAGGAGGAGCTGGAGGAGGGTGAACAAGACTCTCAAAAAACTAAACAAGACCAAACCCCATTGTGGAAATATGTTAATAGGCCTGAAGCAAGTAGAGGGGGTCGAACCACTAAATTTCATTGCCCCCATTGCAACAATGATTACACAGGTTCATACACCCGTGCCAGAAAACACCTCTGCAGGAAAAGGCCATGGGATGGAGACAAAAAAATAGGAATCAAAACTTATCCAGCGGTGTCAACAGCGAATAGAGCCAAATACATAAGGGAAGAGGAGGAAGCCCAATACAAATCAAAAAAATCAAGGGGTTTCTTTGAA